>MU225890.1:226616-260831 GCA_018584345.1 Thuja plicata
GACATGATCCATGCACCAGCACAAGAGTTACACCCATTTGTCACACCATGGCCATTCTATCAATGGGGTTTTGACTTGATTGGCATGATTTATCCACCTTCTTCAAATGGACACAAGTATATAATCATGACAACAGAGTACTTCACTAAATGGGTCGAGGCTGTCCCTTTATCAACTGCGACGGGGAAAAAAATTTCCATGTTTATCCTAAATCATATCATTTGCAGATATGGCATTCCTCATGCCATCATCATGGATAATGGAAAATAGTTTAAGAACAAAGATGTTGATGAAATTTGTGACACATTCCATATTACACATCACTCTTCATCCATTTACTATCTCCAAGGTAATGGACAAGCATAAGCTACCAACAAGAACATCCTTAAAATCCTTAAGAGATCCGTTGGCAAGTCAGGAAAATATTGGCATGTTCAAATCAATCCAACATTGTGGGCCTATAGGACTAGTATTCAAACCCCGACAGGAGCTACACCTTTTTCATTGGTTTATGGGGCCAAAGCTATTCTACCTTTAGAAGTTGAAATAACATCCCTAAGAGTCTCATTGCATAGATTAATACCAGATGAAGATTATAGAGTTGCCCGACTTCAAAAATTGGAAATGTTGGAGGAACATCAAACTCAAGCCTATGATCATTTGAAAGTGTATCAGAATAAAATTTCAAGGAACTATAACAAGCATATTAAACCAAGAACCTTTCAAGTAGGAGATCTAGTATTGAGAGAAAATCCAAAAAATCAGGCTAATAGAGAAAAGAAAGGAAAGTGGGAAGCAAATTGGCTGGGTCCTTTTGTCATTGTTTCTTCATTTGGAATAGGGACCTACAAATTGGCCGATTGTGATGGTGATGAATTGCAAGAACCTATCAATAGCATTAATCTTAAGAGGTTCCACACCCGATTCAGAGGAAAGAGTATAAGTTGAGAGTATTAGATGAGTCAGCATCACCTTTGTACATGGAAAAATTCAAAAATACCAGAAAAATGAGAAAATATCAAAATACAAAAAATCAGAAAGTTCAAAAGCCAAAAAAATTTGAAAAAGAGAAAAAAGTGCCTTGGTGAAAACCTAGCAATAGGCACCTTGGTAGAAAAAAAAGCAAAAAAGAGAAAAAGAGCAATAATCCCAAGTGGTGAAAACCTGGAAACGGGCACCTTTTGTCCCTTAGGTATTTCCTAGTTGCATTTGTACATATTGTGTTTCATCATCTCATTTTTCCATATCTTCATTGCATCCGTCATTTGTGCATCATCCTAATAAAGTCTCAGAGCTGCATTTTTGTTGCATTCTAGGTTTAGTTTCCCTAAGTTTCACATTGGTCACATTTATCACTTGGGGGCACGCATCATAAATTTTTGGTACCAAACGGATTCAATAGTGCAACATCTTGGTCACACATCAGAAGCCGATTTTCAGATTCAGAAGAAAGATTTTTGGAACCTTTGATAAATATCATTGTTCAACCCTAAATAGTTTGATCGCATAACATGATCCTTGAGTTCATTGACTTATTTTATCAGGATTAAAAATTAACACACCCTAAATGATCAGACTGTCTAGAATTCTTATTTGAAAATCTTGATACATTTCACAAACACTTGGAAATTTTGATGAGTTTTTCATTGACCCTTTTTTGAGTCATGTTATTTTTAGCTAATTGATGATGTTTTGACTAGATTGGCAATGATAGAGACATGATGTTTTCTTAAGCTTTTGAGTGACTGTTTTGAGGAAGATCCTTTAACTTGTATGAATTAGTCTAAAGACATGGTCATCAAAGAATCATCGAGGACATTCATATAGGAAGGAGGGTTAAACTTTGTTTGTTCACGCAAAAGGATACCTTGGCTATTTATATTTTCCATATCTCAATACCAACATCCACTTGCAACATTGAAGCCGATTAAACCGGTATTCATACTCCCATAGTTGGTCATTCAACTAGTGAGGGTTGTACTTGGTTTCATAGAAGGGGTTACCACATGAGAGAAAGTCATATTCATATTCTTATGGTCACAGTGGCACTAGTAAGGATTGTATCGACTCCTAGATCCACAACGCTTTATGATGAAAATATATCTCTATTTGCATTTATTTCGCAAACCTCAAGGACAATTAGTTGCATTTCATCTTCAGGTTAGCTTAATTGCATCTCCAAGTTAGTTTAAAATGGCTTGTCTTTCTAGCACTTTTCCAAGTTCAAGGGGGGATTTAAAGTTGACAACATTTCATCAATTTCATGGTTTCAAGTCATTAATATGAGATTTTCCTTTGCATTCATCATCATTAATCATTATTCATTATATATACATATCAAGAGAAAAGCAAAGAAAAGAAACATTAATCATTATTCATTTATCCACATCATTTAGAATTGCACATCATAAATTAAATTGCATACATCCAAAAAAATCAAAAAGATAGTTGCATTCATTTATCATTGCATTAAGTATTGCATCCATATCATTGCATTGCATAATCCATACATCATGATTAAATCAGAAAAGCATATAGAACTAAATTTCATTAAAATAATTTGCATCCATTTATCTATGTCCTACTCTAAGACATTGCATCCATAGCATAATAGAAATAAATGCATCATAGAAACATGTAGATATGCATAAAAGGAAATCTCATAACAACATCATCAAAAGCGGAATCAAAGATCATCATAGATAAATGTCCATCATCAATGTCTATAAAAAAAATCAGTACATCAAAGGTACATCAACAAATGATCCATACATCAAAGTCCTGATAAAAAATACATATGATACATCATCAATGCAATATCTGGATATCCTAGATCCCAATCTATCTCAAGACCTAGCAGGGGCACCTGATCCATCTCCAAAAATACCTGTACCTAAACCCCCTACACCATTGGGATCCCTATCACCTGGTTTATCCTATGTACTGGGAGGTGCCTGACTAGTGTTCACACTAGTAGGTAACTGAGCCAAAGTAGTCAAAAAATGCTGCAACATAGTAGAAACCTAATCTAATCAAACATTAACTATAGTAATCCCTACCTATAAACCTTGAACATCTTGCACTAAGCCATCCATAATGGGAGGAACTGGAGGTGCCTATGATGTTGGAGGAGCCTGAGGTTCCTATGGCACTAATGATACCTTTGGTATCACCGGTGTCGTACTACTCTATGGATTAACTTGAGGAATCTGTCCCTATACTGGAACCTGTCTGGCCACTTGGACACATTTGTGTCTTTGTCTGGCATACTCTACACCAACTCTAATAGGAGCCTGTCTCTGAGGTACCTGTGCATATTCTAATCTCTATCTAGGCTACCTGAATCTGCCACCTTGACCTCTAACATGTCCACCTCTCATCCGAGGTCCTACAACTCTCTGTACTCAAGGAGCCCTAGGTGCCCTCTGAACCCTCTTTCTCCGAGGTCTCCTACCATAATCACCATCATCATTTGAAAGCTCATCCACATCAAGAATAGGTTCTGCGAGATCTGTAAACCTGACAAAGCAATGTCGCATAAACCACTCTTGATACTCGGCTGACATGCCTGCATCTGCTACATGTGTCATCATATCCAACATAGGATAACCCATCTAATCAATCTATAAGTAGGCCAACTGATAGTCCACCTGTTCTCCCCACATAGATCTCTCAGCCTGTACTCTAGTGCAAAGCGCCATACACTGAGGCATGTCTTGAACCTGGCCGTACTGATGGAGTACTCTCCCAAAGAAAAATCTCTCAATAACTAGTGGTGATTGGCCGATCATCCATTGAGGAGAAAACATGTATGGTAACTCATCATCATCCTCTCACCAACTCTCACAAAGTAGATATGGCCTCCATACAACCTGATCTATATCATCAATAGTGTGTCTCCAAAAGTCAACCTTGCCTAGACAATGCTAGACAACCATGCCATCATACAAAAATGCATACGGATACCCTCAGGCCCACACTCGTGATGAAATTGGTCTTGTGATAGGGATATGCTCCCAAGTCCACAATTGTAATAAAATTGTACCTGCTGAGAGAGCTGCACTGTGCCTATATACAACCTCATGCAAATCATGATATAACCGTGCTAACATACAAGAACCCCAATAAAATCTCCAAGGATGTGCAATCAAATCCTCCAGTATCTAGCCCCATCTGACTGCAAAGCCATGTCCTCTCCTATCTGGAAGAAGTAATCCTCCAATCACTGCTCCTAACAATGATGGAAAAGTAGGAAAAGAGGCAAACTGTGCCCAAGTAATACAATCATCATCAATGGTGTTGTCTCCAAATACCCGTCTGCATACACTGAATCATAATACACCCACTCTCCATGAGTCAGGATCCTCAATAATCTATATACATCCTCGGGTGTGATAGTCATCTCGCCAAGGGGTAGATGGAATGTATTATGGTCAGAGTGCCATCACTCTGCCATAACTGTCAAAAGACCTTAGTTCAACTAAAATCGAGGGAGATCTAGAAGGAAACTGAGACCACATGTCTCGATAGTCCACCACTCAGGCACTGTGAGCTCATCAACTAAGTCAAAAATCTAAGACGCTACACCCCATATCCACAACTTATGGTAATGTTCCTACATTTTGAAACAAAGTGAATCATATTAGTCTTTCTATTGGTGGATCATTCTATGTCAATCAAACACATTAAATCTATCCTTGCTCTATTTTGAGCGCATCAACTTATTGCTCCTAACCTCTAGATCTTGAGACACAAGGATAATTTGTAATCATTTTAATCAATTCGATTGACATATCAAACATTCATCAATATGACTTTTTTAATATCCTAAACACTAACTGACATTCTAGATGTACATTTTTTTTTATCTTGGAATTCAATTGAGTTATCTGGACAATCGATCGAAAGGACTTCATCTATTTTCTATCTCAATTTTCAAACTTCAAGGTAGGCGGCACTTTAATAAGTGTACGCGGATTTTCAAGCCCTGCGGTGTTTAAATCATTACACATAGTACTTTAATCATCAGAGGTGGCACTTTGCTAAATAGGCTACCTTTTAAAGTCCCACACGGATTTTTAAGTATCCTAGGTGGCCTTTAAAACATAGGGTTTCCTAGGTGGTTTTTGGCTATTTGGGTTGCAAATTTTGCCCTAATTCTTAGGCGACTAAGGTTTTATCCTACGCTACTTTTCAACGTGTGGAGGTGGCTTTTCTCAGCCCTAAGCGACTCTTTAAGTACCCTACGCAGATTTTCACAAATTTCTACCTAGAAAGCATTAAAAACATGCAATAAATGCTATTTAAAATGTAATAAATGCACTAGGAAGGTTCGAACCACTCACCGGAGGCCCGTAGTTAGGAGGTCTCTGATATCGACACACTCGCTCAAACCAGTGCTCTCTAATGGGGACCACCATCGCTGTCAATTTTCAGAGGATCAGAGCAAAATCTCAATAGTGAAAAGTGAAAATGAATAGTAAATTTGGGTTTTTAACCTATTTAAGCTATTTTACCCTAATTTTGTGAGATTTTTGACCCAGTCAAACCAAATCTACATATTCTACACACTGGGGCATTTGTTTGACATCTTTCAGAATCATTGTTTATTAGAAATGCAATCATCTTGGATCTATTCTATCAGCAGTATTCATCCAATTTTTCACATTTGAGATCAATATGCTTTCATTTCTGAGGGGGCATGCATCATCATATCATCAAACTGGGATTCTGCATCATATCTTATATCAATTCTGGGGCATTAAAAATTCAAACTTTATCAGTGGGGCATCAAATCAGAGTTTCATATCAGAGTTTCAAATCAAAGTTTCAAATCAAAGTTTCAAATTAGAGTTTCAAATCAGGGTTTCAAAATTAGAGTTTCATATCAGGTTTTGCATCAATCAGCTCATCAGTATCAAATCAATGACTAGGACATCAAGTTTTCTTTGAATCAATACGCTTTGCACATCAATTCAAAGAGGGGCATTTGTAGACACCTAAATTTGACCAGGTGTATCTTAAGCATTCAAAATTGTAAATCTCAGCCAAATGCCTGAAATCTCATCTCAATGTATTAAAATGGATCAAATCAAATGGACATTTATCAAGCAAAGTGGACAAAAATCAAATAAAATTAAAGGATTAAATAATCATGAAATCAAATAATTAAATTCAAGCCTAAAAGGGATTAATCAAAACTATGCAATTGATTTTAATCAATTAATTGTATAGTTTAAATCAAAAAGATCAAATCCAACCCATTCACCCTTACATGGCTAAATTAATTAAATTATTGAGTTATTTAATTCATAATTTCTTTGAGGACAACCAACCAATTTCCCCTCCATTTGAAAACACCTCAAAGCTTTTTACTCAACCAAAGCTTGATCATGATCAAATCACTCTACCCCCTACCCTTGGGAAATTGTTATAAATACAAGTCATTTTCTTTGTGTTTGGGATCCAATAATTTCAAGAGAAAACCATCCTTATTATAGGTATTTGGAGATCATTTGAGAGCTTTTGATAATATTTCAGCATTTGCATAGCATTTAGAATATCATGTTTAGAAGCATTTGTTGGTTTATAACATATCTTGGAGCATTTTGAGCTAGATTAGAACATTGTTTATCATTTACTTCTCATTCTAGGATTTTCCTTGGGAGAGATTAAGACTAAGAGCTCTCTTAACAAATCTTAGATATGAACCATGATATGTCATGGGTTTTAAACTTCAATTCTTAGATTAAATAGCATTTTCTTTCCATAGAGTTGTTTCTAATCCTAATTTAATGAAGGTGTAATCATACACACACAAGCATCATAAATGAGCATTTTGAGGCTCTTTGGATCTACAATGTATGAATGAAAATGTGACATTCTATATTTTTGACTATATGATAGCATTTGAGGCCAAGAGTTTTTGTGTTTGGTGCCAAGTTCCTCTCTACATTTATACTTGATTTATTATACTAATTAGATTTTTATTTTCTCTAATTTTAGATAGATCTTAGTTTTACTTTGATATACCTCTAGTTATTCAATAATATGATCCTTTCTTTAGCATAGGTCATTTTTTTTTTACATTGTAGTGAGTCCTTTTAAGTTCTGCATTAGGTATAATAGTTTGATTTATGTTATTCAAATATACTATAAAGATTTGTTATTTATAGTTATTTTTTTTAAGTTTCAAATTCTCACCATTATAGCACAACATAATATATCATGCTAGTCATCTCTTACTATATGTACTTTTCTTCTCCAATCAATGGAATGTCCACTTTGTTGTATTTTGTGTTATTGTACTTAATTTTATCTCTTAGATCTTGAATTTTACATTGTATCAAAGCATATTAGGGATAAATTTAAGCATATAATGTACAATTTGAAAGGTAATTTTTGTGGCTCCTACTAGAAGGCTATTCTTGTGGTGGTCTGTGACATCCCTCAAAATTTGTAACCCTAGGAGCTCTTCCATCGCAGTGCCTATGACCACTTGTGGCAAGACCCCTACAAATTTTATTTGCAAATCGGGCCCATATGGATTCCATCTGTAGGTAGGGCCCCATGCCCTTTTTCTCCTCCATGATCTTCGTCTCAACCCTCGACCTTTGGCTTGGATCACCTTACTATGGGTTATTGTTTTGAAAAAGGAAAAGGCCACAAATCTACCCTATCAGCCTTAGATCCACTCTCTCCCCCGTGCTCTATCTTGACCCTCTTTGCCGATGACTCCTACCATCTCTATTTTCTGAAGTGACTTTTCTCCCATGCACATGGGTGTGGGGTTTTTTGAGAAATATTTTTATTAAATAAAAAATCATCAACGAATGCCAATTTTAAGTAGCCCCTTTATGTTACTATTCATCTCAAAAGGTGTCACCTTTTGGGACTCTAGCCCCTGATCATGGATAAGTGCACAAAGATGGGGAACAAAAAAGGGGGTATAAGATGCCACTTTTTTTATTCTTCTTTCTGAAATAAAAAAACCCTGAAATTCGACGAGAAATTGAAGATAGTTAAACTCAAATTTTCAAGATGCAACAATAGCAAGAGTTGTACTTGAAATCTAGTTTCTAAACTACTAATGTATTGTGAAAATGTTGGCATTATGTATTGTTGGTATTTGGTACTATGTTGAGAGATTGTTAGTTGGTTGTTATTGATGTTAACTAAGTGAGTACAAGTTCTAATATTAAAAAGGTAAAGTGAAGATACAATCGGTAAGCAAGTCATACTGAAATTTGGTTAAGTCCAAAAGATCGGTAGACTACACAAACATCACTTTGGTTGCGGTCATGATACAAATTTTTTTTTGAGAGAGGTCACACATTTAGCTTCAACCACTTTATATTACAAAGTGGCTCCAACCACAACTTATTTGGTTGAGTGGTGATAGATTTTTAAGTGTTACATACACGAAGACAGGTAGAACTCTTATGTTCTTAACCAATCAGTCAGTAGATAACACATCAATGAGTGTTAAAGTGTATACGATCATTTCTAATGATTTGATGATGTGGAATAAAGGTTATACATCCAATGTATGGGTATTTATAAGATTGATGTAAGCATTTAAGATAAATTTGAGGTATTGCATTGGAGGAGTCAAAACATGTTTGACTACCTTGAAGATATAAACTTGTAGATCTTATCTTGACCTTATGCGGTCATGATAAATCATTTCTTTCATCGAGATTATATATTTGATACATGGTACTATCTCATGAAATGAATTTGAAGATAATTATTAGGTCGGTGCAAGTTGTTTTATATA
The DNA here is from genome assembly GCA_018584345.1 of Thuja plicata. NCBI lineage: Eukaryota > Viridiplantae > Streptophyta > Pinopsida > Cupressales > Cupressaceae > Thuja > Thuja plicata. Next base: position 235,396 of record MU225890.1, read on the forward strand.
AGGAGAGAGAGAGAGAGAGAGAGAGAGAGAGTTGTTGAAGCCTTTTATTTTGGGTGATTAGGGTTTTATAGTTGAAGTTGCAATCAGAGAGGAGAGAAAGTAGAGAAAAATTATAGAGTATAGAGGTACAAAGTATAAAGAACTTATAGGATCTGTTAAGCATTTAGTGCTACATCTAGATCACTTATCTTGTTGTTTCTAAACAGTCGCAGTAGGAAAAATCCCTTAATTGGGTGGACTCTAACAAGTTATTTTTGTAAATCCTTTAATAGGGTGACTTCTTTATTGGGGTTTTAAATCCTCTAGTGAGGTAGATCATAACTGATCTTATTGTACTCCTAAAAATGTACTAGTCACTCCTAATAGGGTGAACCCTTAGAAAGGGTATTTGTAGCTCCTAACATGGAAAACTCATATGCTGCAGTATTGGGCTTGTGGGTTTCATCCCCACCGTGGTTTTTCCCTCTTATAAGGGTTTCCACATGAAAAATATCAGTTTTATGTGTGATGAGTTTGTGGATGCTTAATATTACTTTCTTTCATATATTTTCATACGTTATTTATTTATAGTTTGGGAATTATTTTGGCATTTATTTGGTTCAGTGGTTGAATTAGTTCATTATTTGTTTGCACTGATTCACCCCCCTCTTAGTACCTATTATTCCTACAATTGGTATTAGAGCATAGGTCCTTTTTGGTGATAAGTCTAATAGCTTGGGAAAAGATGCATTACTATGTAAGAGTATAGGTATGAGATGCAACTTGATAATGCAAAGAAGATGATCAGGGAGCTAAAGGAAAATATGAGACATTCTCTTGCAAAGAGGAGAGAACTTGCTGATTAATTGAGTGAGAGTCAATACTACATAGAAAAACTGTCTGAAGGAAGTACATCTAAAGAAGCAGTGGAAAATATGTTGGAAAAAAACAAGAATCTTAGAGAAAATATGGCTAATTTGAGAAGGGAGCTTGAAATTCAGTCTACCAAGATGTGTGAAGATTTGGAAGAGAAAAGGAGTGCAAAAGCTGCAAAGAAAGTTGTTGATGATGCCCTAAAAGAAAAAGGTGAAGAACTTGTCAAACTAAGAAATGAATTTACCCTATATCAGAATCAAATGAAGAATATTACTATAGAGAACCTTCAACTATTAGCTAAGAATGAAAGAATTAGGAAGATGAATGAGTTATTGAGGAAAGAACTAGAAACTGAGAAAGAAGCAAATGAAAAACTTAGAAAATACAATGAAAGCTCACAAAATCTTGATGAACAAATTAAGAGTCAAAGAAGACATAGAGATACAACCGGTCTAGGTTATTCAGGAGAAGAAATATTTGAAGTTGGAGAGTCCTCTAAAGCTTAACCTAAGGAGGCACAAAATGATTAAAAGATAGATCAAATCAAACCAGGTAAAAAACCTAACAAACCTACTTTCTATTCATGTGGAAAGATTGGTCATACTGTAAATGTGTGTAGAAGAATACTGATGAATAGACCTTACACTTTTAATGGTTATTGTTACAATTGTCACAAGTATGTTCATGCTGCATATGAGTGTAGATCTAGTATTAGATCTAGCAATTGATCCAGAGATAGTAAATTTGATGGATATTATTTTTCATGCAACAAATATGGACACAAAGCTGAAAATTGTAGGTGAAGAGTATATGCACCTAGATCACCAGTCCTTCAGTGAATACTATTAGAAGGGAAAGATAATTCAACACTACATGTTCTGTATGTGGTAACTATGGACACCTAGGAATAAATTGTAGAATGAGAACTATGAGAGGTAATGTTGGTCCTTGGAAGTCGATAGGTATGACATGTTTTGTCTGTCATAAGATAGGTCATCTGGCTAAAGATTGTTGATTTAAGAACCAGTCTCCTCATCAGTCAGAAGATGGAAAATGAAAGCAGGTTTCTAATGTTGATGAAGTCAAAAGTGATATGAAGACATGGGTGAAGAAAGGTGAACTAAATTACTCTAAGTTGACTGAGAAATCCACAAGCTCAGGAAATGTGGAAGTTCCGTCGGTAAACTAAGCATATTATTTTCTTAGGGGGAGCACTTAAAGACAAATCCATTACGATCCCCTAGACTCAAGAGTGGTAAAGATCAATATGCACATTATGGTGTAAGTTTCTATGATTTTGTTTTTGAGATTGTGTATAGACCGTACTGAGATTTTAATATCTATTTGATAGTGGTTATTATTGTTAGTTGGGTACCAACCAGTGGATAAGTGTTAACCAGTGATGTGACACTATTCCTACCATTGATGTTTGCAACATCTATTTCAGTAGCGATATATAAAGGGAGAAGAAATTTATGTTCACACTCTTACTTTCAATTGAGAATTCGAGAGCCATCTTGAGCTAGTGTGTACAAAAGGTTACATTGGTGATTGAGATCTTGAGTTAGCTTCATATCGAGTTTTCATGAACTCTAACTTGTGTATTGTAAGATATCATTTCAGGCCATGGTTAGATTTTTGTGTTGTTGCATTTGGTCTTAATGGCTGAAAACATTGATACACCAGTTCTAGTGAACATTTCTGAGGATCCTCGACCCGTATTCAAACTACATCCAAGCAAAGCATCTGATATTGATATGTCTGGTTCCCTATCCACTATCCATCATGGTGTGATGTTGATTGAAGATGTTCATTCTTATATCCACTATAGAATCAAAGAATTGGGAGCTGAAGTAATCCAGAAAGAATACAAGGGTATGTGCATAAATGGAAAGTTGAAAGTCAAGCACAAGCATCTACAGGCGAAGGGTTTGATTTATGTTTTGGACATTCCTACCTAATTCCATCCTGATTGGATTCATTATGTGCTGAGTAGAGTGCACGATCAATTTATATGGCTGTAAAGACCTCACAAGATTTCAAAGACATTAATTCATAAAGTCAAAGGATTATGAGCATAAGGTTTGGAATGTACATTGAGAATGGTGGCTACTCATCTGGTCACTGAACTAACCAAATCCAAAATAGATGGGAGATCAATGAAAATTGATCATATTGCAGAAAAGGAAGTTCATTTTGCATCTATGGTGATAGAATACAAATTTTACCAGAGTCCAGTCGAGTTTATAGTGTGCCTGGTGGAGCTATTCATGTTGCCTATCAAATTGTGAAGGATGATTCAACATATGATCTGTGTGAGATGATGAGACTCAATTCATGGTGAACATGGAAAGGATAAAGAAAGACAAGAGACAATAATTCAAGTATGGAGCTCTATTGGTATGTATGTTTTTCTATGTTCAAAATTTCTTCCCTGGTAAAGGAAATTTTACATGGTCGTGTGTAGTTACTTCAAAGATTTCCAATATAGAATACATAAACAAGAAAGGATTCCAGCTAACATTGTAGAGAAGTACAAGAGTGATATTATTTTTTCTCGTAGACATCGATTCATGTATTGTGAAAGCTGTGGAACCTAGGACATGTTGGATTCCTCATATGGGTTATGAAGTTGAAAGTGATTTAGTAACTTTGCATGTTGATGAGTTATTATCAAAATCATTAGATAAAAAAGCACAGAGATTTGGAACTCATGATGAATCCATTTCTAAAATTCAAAAGGAATTGAAGAAACCGGTCATTAAAATAAAAACAAGAAGAATGGTACATCTAATCTAGAACAGAAGTTTGGTAGTAGTGATGCTGGAACATCTCACACCATTACAACCTTAACTATAGCTAAGAAAAAACAAAGAAGACCAACTAATAGTGAAGTTAAGTCTCAAGGGGAATCCTCAAGGAAGAAAATACAACACACTTCTACTCCAAAGAGAATCTACAAGAGGAAGAAAGAATTAACTGATGAAGAAGGGAAATAATTAGATAAGGATGCCTCTGAACAAAAGGAGAATGGTGAAACAAAGTTGGCCTCTTCTATTGATGGTATTGTAAAAGGTATTGAGGAAAATGGTAGACTTTCTAATATTGGCAAAATATACACTTTGGGGAGAAGTGAAGATAAGAAGAAGATAGAAGATGCAATTTTGTATCATTTTCATAAATTTTGCAGAACATCTTTAGAAATCCATTCTTGTATCCCTAATGATCTATATCAGGTGATTGATGCTAGATGGAGTGCTGCATTACAGTTGGATAGAGAGATAATGGAAAGAACACTTATCCAAGTTCAACCTGAGTTGTGTGAAGAAGATGCTAAGATAATGATTACTTCTCACAAGCATAAATTTAATATTAAGAGCAGAGCAACTAGAGTTCTAATTGATGATACACTGAGTGTACATGAAAAAAAAATTAAGACATGGAAATAGCTACTATAGATAAAGGAGGTAACAATCCAAAAATAACAAGTTCATGCAAAATAAAATGAACCAATACAAGAAAATGACACATCTTATGTAGATCAGACAATTGGGAATATTGTTCTAGACATTCCTAACTTAGTGAAGGATATTGCAACATATAATATTAGTCTATCACAAATTGGTGGTTATGAGATTGAAATTTTCTACACAACAAGAAAAGAGGATTCATCCTCATGATTTCATATAGAGGAGATGATTTCTAAGAAAGTAGTGGTGAATGCTGAAGAAAGTAAGCAGGAGGAGGTCCTCTAAAGAATATTGAAGAAAAAATTGAGACTACAAAGAAATTAAGTCTTGTAGTATCTAGTGAAAACATGAGATATAAACCAATGACTATTGTAGAAGGTGAAGAAGAAATTGATGAAGAAGATTTACTGATCACATTGGTAGATATATCCAAATGGAAACCGAAGGAACTGATGAAGATTTTAGAATAATTAAGGATTCAGGCTGTAAAGAACAAGGAAAAATCAAAGAAGAAGAAGACACAAGTATTAAGACAAGATAGAGAAATCCTAGCTGAGTTAGTGCTTGAGGTTACATATGATGTAGATGACACACCTATTGATTAGATGGACACTTTTGTGAAAGATATTTGACATCCAGGTCCAGATTTGTAGTTAGCTACAATGAAGAATGCATAGAAGAATTTAGAGAATAAGATGATAGGAAAGATGATGGAAAATATTACTACTAGATAGGATAAAATTATGAAATTTTATTGAGGAATTTAAGAGTATATTGAATGAGGTAGGTCAAATGATAGTCAAGGTATCAAGGTATTTAAACTTTGTTCAAGATTTGGAAGAAAGTAGAACTAAAGCACTGAAGGAATTGGAGAACTTAAGCAATCAAGTCAATCCACTGTCAAATTAAATCACAACTTACAGTAATTAGGTAAAGCAAATAAAAAAAAAGGTTAAGCATATTAAAATTGAAAAAGAGTAGAGAATGGTCACTCTACTAGAATTTCAATCCAGCTTATCTCCTATAGTAGAAGTGATGCGACTGAATGTGAAAAAGGCAGAAGCTATATTTTCCTTACCAGAAATGAACATTTTAGATAGCATGGAAGATCTATCCTCAAGTTTAATTGACCAAATAATTGCTATGGGTTACTTACAGAAGCTATGGGAAACAACCTTGAGTTTGGAAAAGATTCACTTCACGGTAATTTTTGACAAGATGTAAGTAATATTTTGTTTACATATAATGAAGTAAGATTTTTTCATTGTTTTCCAAGGGAGAGTATGTAAGGGAGAGTATTTGTATGTAGGGAGTCATAAGTTGATATTATGATTGCACGATTGTAAGCATATGCTTGAGTTAGTAGATGTTTTCCATCAATGCCAAAGGGAGAGATTGTTGGCATTATGTATTGTTGGTATTTGGTACTATTTTGAGATATTGTTAGTTGGTTATCATGGATGTCAACTAAGTGAGTACAAGTCCTAATATTCAACAGGTAAAGTGAAGATAAAATCGGTAAGCATGTCATACTGAAATTTGGTTAAGTCCAAAAGATCGATAGACTACACATACATTACTTTGGTCGTGGTCATGGTACAAAAAAAATTATGAGGAGCAGTAAAAAAATTAGCTTCAACCAGTTTACAATGCAAAGTGGTTCCAACCACAACTAATTTGGTTGAGAGGTGATAGAGTTTTAAGTGTCACAGACACTAAGACTGGTAGAACTCTTATGTTCTTGATCAACTAGTGAGTAGATCACAACTTGATGAGTGGTAAAGTGTATGCGATCATTTATAATGATTTGATGACAGGGAATAAAGTTTATACATCCAATGTATGGATATTTACAATATCGATGCAAGAATTTAATAAAGATTTGAGGTATTGCATTAGAGGAGTCAAAATGTGTTTGACCACCTTGGAGAAATAAACTTGGAGATCTTATCTTGACCTAACACGGTCATGATAAATTGTTTCTTTCATCAAGATTATCAATTCGACAGAAGGTACTATCTCAGGAAAGTAATATGAAGATCATTCTTAGGTCGGTGCAAGTTGTTTATATAAGGAAATAGAGAGAGAGAGAGAGAGAATAGTTACATAGTACATAGGTACAAAGTATAAAGAACTTATATGATCTGTTAACTAATCAGTGCTACATCTAGATCACTTGTTGTTTCTTAACAGTCACAACAAGAAAATACCTTAATCGAGTGGACTCTAATAATTTATTTTTGTAAATCCTTTAACAGGGTGACTTCTTTACTGAGGTTTTAAATCCTCTAGCGAGGTAGATCATAGCTGATCTTATTGTACTACTAATAGTGTACTAGTCACTCCTAATAGGGTGAAGCCTCAGAAAGGGTATTTGTAGCTCCTAATAGGGAAAACTCATATACTATAATATTGGGCTTGTTGGTGTCATCCCCACCATGGTTTCTTCCCTCTTAAAAGGGTTTCCATGTGAAAAATATCAGTGTTATGTGTGATGAGTTTGTGGATGTTTGATATTACTTTCTTTCATATATTTGCATAAGTTATTTACTTTATAGTTTGGGAAGTATTTCAATAGTTATTTGGTTTAGTGGTTGAATTAGTTCATTATTTATTTGTGGTGATTCACTCCCCCCTCTCAGTACCTATTATTTGTACATAAAATGGTGGAGATTAAGGTGCTCAAAAAGGGGGAGCACAAAAAGTGGTTCTATGTTTTGTGAAAAAAACATAACATAGCATTTTGTGTACTCCCCCTAAAATGTTAACTTTTTTTTTGAATTTTTTTAATCGCTCCAATGAGAAGTTAGCTAACACCACATAATTTATCTTGGATTCGTTTTCTAATTTTTTGATGAATGTATTCTTTTTATGAATTTCTAAAGTGGAAACATCTTGAAAACTAATAAAAAATCAAAACTTCCTTTTTTTAAAAGTGTGTAAAATGGAGTCTAGTTTCTAAAAAAGTAAATTATTTCAAAATTTGACGAATGAGCCAAAATCTATACCCAAAATAATACACGTTGATTTTGGACAAAAATCAAACATACTTACAAAAAAAATAGAGATGAAAAGATTAATATAATCATAATTCAAAATACATTATATGGTTAGATAGATAACAGAGAGATGTAGAACATCATGTCATATAATTTGTTCATTGTTGAACCACATGCAAACCTGACGGGAAGCACACACAAAAATGTGATTTTTTGTATGTTTGCTAGAAAATAGGTCTTAGACTAGTTTGAATCCTCCAAGCCTTTGGGTTGGATTCCCAAGGAAAAATCCAAGCCTTAGGCTTGGTGGATAGCAATATAGTTAAAAGGGTGTACGCCCTATATGACATACACCCTATATATATATGTAAAAATGTTGTGCAAAGTTGTATTTGGTGCAATATTTAACTTTCAGTTGGTTCTTTGTTATTTTTTGGAATTAATAATGTTTCATTAGTATATATGTATATATCTATATAGGTTTACAAACACACACATTATTGCATATTGACATATAGCGCACACCATATATGAAGTGTTGGTTATTTTTCTTGCAATCTCCTTTCCTAGATGAGATTCTAAGACTAGGTTATGGGATTGTAAAACCTAGGACACAAACTCAACACCCTCGATAGAAAGGAGACAAGAAACAAGTCCAAATGACAATGTTCAAATACCTTCTACACTTTGAGCTCCACATCAATCATGCGGGTATACCTTATTTACACACACATAAACCTTTATGACAAATAATATCTTGTCGATATATAACTATGGAATAGCTTTCAAACCTATAGGTAACATGTACCTCAATGTTTGTACCAAATCTTATGCAGTATCCCACTTGCATAAAGTATGTTTGAAAACTAGATCTACTCTAAATTGCTCCTATCAACATGAAGGGAAAGGTTTTTCTTTAATTTATTGAAATAATGGATCTCTGAAATACCCCAGATCCCTCATAGACCAATTCCTTATCCACTAGGAAACAGAGTCAAACATACCACAACAAAATAAGATTATGAATAAAGAAGAAATCATAGTCTAATATGTCTGATGCCTTACATCAAACATACCCCATTAATCAAGTTCTACTTGTGAATCCACATGTGTATTCAAATATGGAACTACCTATTCAAAGTATTTAACCCTCCCCTTGGAAGAGACCCTGGAATAAATAATATATTAATCAACATCCACTGAAAGACAATTTTGACATATCCTTGATACCCCAACTCATACACATATGAAGACAAATCCTAAATCACAGTCATCCTATAAATGACCCCATTGCTGATCATCAATGGAAAAAACCAAAACACCCTTGATGCCTTATTCTCTATGATTTAGAAAACTAAATGGAGACAACTTGATAACAAAGCAACCATACTAGAATTTCATTCATAACAATTTCTATTACAATGATGTTCTTCTTTGGAACTAGAAAGAGATCAAGAACACCCTATATGTAGAGGAAAGGAAAAATATCTACAGAGGAACTACACTTGGAACCTGCCTTGAAAATATAGAGAAACAAAAACCCTTACAATAGAGAAAAGAAAGACATATATAGTAGAGGGAAACCCTAGAATCAATATCCATTTGACATCTGTCCCTCTTAAAATTTGATTCTACACTGACTTTCTTTCTCTAATCAATTGATATTTCTTCAAAATATCCAAACAAGAATCTGATCTTCACCACTTGTCTCGGGAAAATAGCCAACATTAATGGCAAAAATGAGAGGAAGTGGACTAGGGTTACAAAAAAAATCCAAATCTGAACAGAAAATCCTAAGTCACCACCACACGACATAAAAGAAACCATAGGCATCAAATATTTATCCCTTCAATACCCTACGAATTTATAAAAATGATCCACAAGATCAGATTGATCATTTACTTCCTCTGTAACCTGGAAAGCAATGCCAACACTTGAAAACCCTGGCAAAACACTTAAATATTTAAATATCTAATTTCAACGGCTATAGCTGGCACATAATCATCATTAATGACTCAAATTCAATCCTTCATTCAAATTTAAAACACTACTGTCGATCCTCCCTTAAGATACCCGCGAGCCAAGATGAAATATGGACACGCATCAACAAGTCACAATGCCTCTATGGATATCCATCATGCAATTTCTATTTGAGGGAAAGCGATGGCCGTCCGATAAAATCAAACCTCCTTTAACTTTATGTCTCATTGAAAACCCAGACACACATTCAGATAATGACACAAGTCACATAAGCATGATTCTGCCAAGAATAATCCTTGAGCACTTTACATCCATGGGATCACGCACACTGTTAGATCCTTTCTAATCTGATCTCCCATTACTTCCTTTTAGAGATGACTACTTTCCACATGTCGCATAGTCGTGAACCTATAATGAATAACTCCCTTGCACCTTAACCTTCACAGGATCACGCCCACCGTCATATTTAAAAGTGTATAAGGGGAAAATGGATCCACACCCTATACTTAAGAGAGGAAGAATACCAAGATTTATCCTCCAATGAGATCTAATTAACACAAAGGTAAGTATCAATTCATGATCTATACAAAGGAGATAAATGGCTTGGGTTAACTTCTCCCTCACCTCTTTAAAGAGAGGGTTTAGGGAAGAGCAATTGAAAATATTTGAAAGGTAAAATTAGAAGACTAATATTGAAATGAAGAAATAAAAAGTACATACCTCCAAAAAATAATATACTAAAAACCCTATCAAACGGTCTCAGAAAATGTTGATTTCTGCAAGCTTGACCTGAAACTATGAGATCTACAAAACCCAGAAATCTTTTTCTTTTCTGAGAAAGGTTGATTTTGACCCAAAAATGAATGTCACCTTTGAACCAAAAAGTCTGATTCCGACCCAGAAAGTCTGATTTTGACCCACAATAGAATGTCAATTCTGACCCAAAAAGTCTGATTCAGACCTAAAAAGTCTGATTCTAACTTGCACAGTCTGACAGAAAATCTATTTCCAGATCCTGAAAGTTTTCCAAAAAGGGTATCCGAATCTACACTCCAATTCCCTGTTCTAAACCTATCCCTGCAAGAAAAATGGTTTGTTTGTTGGGGGGAAGGGGTTTTCCTTGGTCAAACCCTAGTTTTGGAATTAACCTTATAATTGAATTGAAATTTCATAGATAAATAAAGCAAATGAACAAACTCACCATGCTTGTATAGAAACCCTTGTGCCGGATTCGAATACGTGGATCCACAAGTATGTATGCTCCAAATTAATGTAGAATATAGAAGGTAGAATAGAGGATGTCTCAAATCAATTTTCTTTATATCTTCAACACCAATCTTGAATGGATCTTTGAATAGGAGGAGGCTTGCATGGATGTGGATGGAGAAATCTTCAACAAGAGAGCTCCATAAAGCTTTGAATCCTTTAATGGCTACCAATGGATCTCCTTGATGAATTGAATGCTTGAAGGTGCTTGAATGCTTGGATTCTTGCATGTAGATGATTTCTTCAATATATTATCCTTCATGTGCATAGGTGATCATGTTCTTCATGTGTATGTCTTATGGTTCTTCAAGTCTTAGATGGTTCTTAGAGAAAATGAGAGGAGAAAGCTTCCTTATATACAAATATAGGGCACAATATTCTAGAGAGGCCTACATAGGAGAATTAAATTCCCATTAGACCTATACCCCTAGAAGTGGACCTATATTAAATATAATTTCAAGATTTGTTTCCTCGAAGACCAAAACTGATGCAGAGAGCACTGCTAAAAGACCTTAATGGGCCCTAACTCTTTGATGTTTCTTCAAAATTTCAATTTGATCAATCTCACTCCACAAAAGTCTTCTTAGGATGTCTCCTGACTTTTCCAAGGGGTCAATAGGCTTCCCTTGTTCTCTCTTGGTTCTCCAAATCAAGCTATGTAACGAAGCAATCTTCTCCTTTAGGGACACTTTCCCTAAACCGTACAATAAGGTGTAAAAATTCACCAGTGGATTCAAAACTCTATCCTAAGAGATTTAAGACTCTTAACAGACCTTAGGGACCAAGAATCCACCATTAGTTTTGGTCTTGAAGACCTAAATTTAATTGAACCCCAAACACACTAGGATTCCTTGTAGCCCTAACCAGTGGGTTTTTGGGACTTAATTTTTTGTAACAGTGGGATATAAAGGATCTGATTGGGTTTCTAGACACCCTTTATGGAGTTTGTAAACCTCCCAAAGCATGAACACCCCACTCCACTCCTGCACCCCTAAGCTCTCACAAAACAAACATACCTAATTAGCTAGTTTAGGCTTGGTTTGTTAAGAAAGTGATAGAAGGTGGGTTCATGGATGAAATGAAGAGCTTTGGATGGATTCCCCTATCCAAAATTAGTATAAAAACACCTTTGGTTTGATCCCCCAACTCATATATTTCACATGCGTGTGACTGTACTAACAAACTAGGCTAATTACATAGGGATAATTAGCCTAGGGCTTGATTTTAAAAATAGGACTAAGAGTGAGAGCCTGAGATTTTGGATTCCTAAAGACCATGATCCTAGCTAAAATTTTCCAAGTGGCCAAGTAGATCCACTAGATAAAGCTCTTGCTAGGATCACATCTTTGAGACTGGTCCAGTAGAGCCCTTGTTTCTCAGACAACAAGAATGTAAAATCGATAAATTTTCACTAACTTAACAAAAACACCTCAAATCAACTGGAAAGGTTAGTAGAATCAAGGAATTACAAACTTCTACAACTTGATCTTCCAAATGAATCCATACAAGGCCGTACCATGTAGAAATGAATCAAAACACTCTTTTATTTCCTTGCCCAAACATCAAACTTCATACACTCAGTGATTTGACCTTCATGGAAGGTGTCCTCTCACCTAATAGAATCCTCCAAGAATTTCAAAAGCTTCAGAAGGTGGGTGAGGTCAGTTACAAAGAAGTTTTCATATACCGAGGGTGAGCAACATTTTGCAAAAGTTTCTCATGCAACATTTTTCAAAAAGACAACTTTTTGATAATAAGTGACAGAGTTGCTGATTTGGACAAAAGCCAACCTTACCGACCTCCCAAGGTGTGGGAGAGGTCCAACATAAGACTAGGACCTAAATAAGGACTTAGAAACATAGCTTCTAGCTAGACACACAAAATCAACAACTAACAAGGTCTAACCATGGTTTCAGGAACCTAGGTTTATAACTCACCATAGGTCCTTCACCTTACATCAAAGACCCAAACAAAAAAACACACACAAGGGTGATATCATGGATGAACTTTATTACAAACAATAAATCAAGAAAAATGAGGATCTTCAGGAGGTGCCCTGCACCATACTCCTCATGACAAAAAGAACTCAAGTCTCTTGAGTTGTGAATTCTTCAAGTGGATAACCTATCTTCAGAATGTCTTCAGGGTTCATCCAAGTAGCATATTCAACTGGTTGGTGTTTCCATTTAACCAAGTACTCATAGTAAGTGCCCCTCCTAGTTTTATTGTTCACTCTTTTGTCTAGAATGGTTTCAATCTTAGGAGGAGTTTCTTGTGGCATGTCCTTGAGTGGTTGGAGTGTAGGAGGTTCCAGAGTACCTGCCATATTAGTAGTACTATCTTCTTCTTTATAAGCATAGATGTCTGCAACATTAAAAATAGGTGATAGGCCAATGTGAGATGGTAGATCAATTCTATAGGCATTATTGCCATATTTCTTCAGAATCTTGAAAGGACCAAGCTTTTTCACCATAAGCTTTGTGTATTTCTCTTTGGGTAGTCTCTCCTTCCTAAGGTGGATCATCACTAAGTCTCCCACCTTGAATTGTAGATCTATCCTCTTCTTGTCATCTTGGGCTTTATATTTCTTAGTGTTATGCTTCAATTTGATCTACACCTGATCATGTATATTCTTCGTCACCTTAGTAAAGTCTTCAGCTAGTGCACTTCTTTTGTTCATTTCTTTGATATCCCTGAGTTCCAATACTCCTCTAGGGTGGGTGCCATAGACAATCTGGAATGGAGTTAAACCAGTGCTCCAATTTACCAAATCATTGAATGAGAACTCTGCTTGTGCTATAATGGTTTCCCAAGTGGCTCCATGTTCTTGTGTGAGACATCTCAGAAGGTTTCCAAGGGACCTATTGATGACTTCTGTCTGACCATCAGACTATGGATGATATGCAGATGACAGAGAAATATTTGTTCCTAGTTTCCTCCATAAAGTCCTCCAAAAGTGACCTAAGAACTTAGGATCCCTATCTCATATGATGGAGAATGGGAGTCCATGGATTCTTACAACCTCTCTAAAGAACAACCCTACTAAGTGAGATGCATCATGAGTTTTCCTACAAGGGATAAAGTGTGCCATTTTTGAAAATCTGTCAACTACAACATAAATGCCATCAAATCCAGACTTGGTCTTTGGAAGACCTAGGACAAAGTCCATACTTACTGAATCCCATGGTTTGGCAAGGATGGGCAAAGGAGTGTATAGTCCAGCATTGGAGGTGTGTCCTTTGGATTGTTGGCAAACTAAACAACTTTCCACAAAATTCCTAGCATCTGTTTGCAATTTTGGCCAGTGGTAGAATCTCCTAACCAGCTCCAATGTTTTGTCTACTCCAAAGTGACCAGCTAGGCTTCCACAGTGCTTCTCTTTGATAATGTTCTCCCTCATGGATCCCTGTGGGACACATAAAGAACTGCCTTTGAAAAGAAGACCATCTTGCACAATAAACTCAGAGAAATCAGTATGGTATCTGTCTGTCATCTTAATGCAAATATGATAAGCTTTTTTAAAATATTCATCTTCAGCATACATATCCTTCATGGAATGGACCCCAAAACTCTCTAACTAGATGGATTGAGTGGTAAAATGTCTCCTACTAAGAGCATCAACAACTTTGTTCACAACCCCTTTTTTATGCTTGATGGAAAATGTGTAAGACTGCAAGAACTCCATCCACTTCACATGTCTATGATTCAGTTTCTCCTACTTGTTTAGAAAGCTAAGTGCATGGTTATCAGTAAAAACAACAAAATCCTTGGGAAATAAATAATGCCTCCATTTCCTAAGTGATTGGACCATTGCATACATTTCAAGATCATAAGTGAAATATTTTTGTTTAGCTTCATTGAGCTTCTCACTAAAAAAATCAACTGGTCTTCCTTCTTGGCTCAAGAATCCTCCAATGGCTTTGTTTCTTGCATCACATTCAACTATGAATACCTTGTGAAAGTCTGGTAGGACTAGGATAGGTTTCTCTGCAATCTTCTTCTTTAGCAACTCAAAGGACTCATTAGCTTCATTAGTCCATGAAAATATGCATTTTATTTCACCTTTAATAGTGTTAATAATGGGAGCACATATGCCACTAAAGTTTGTAATGAATTTCCTATTCAAGATGGATAGGCCATGAAAATGTTTTACCTCTGATGGAGTAGTGGGAGGTGGCCAATTGAGGATGGCTTCAACTTTGGTAAGATCCATCTTGAGACCATTTTTGGAGATCACAAAGCCCAAGAACACAAGTTCTTCTTGAAGAAATACACACTTATCTATATTGATTTTCAACTTCTCCTCATAGATTTTCCTCATCACCATGTCCAAATGCTTGAGATGTTCTTCCCTGCTCCTACTAAAGATCAAAATGTCATCAAGATATACAACAACTGTTAGAAACACTGAGAGGGGGGGTGGGGGGGGGGGTGAATCAGTGTTTGTCTATTAATTATATTTTAGCACTTTAACATAGATCAAAACATTCATTCAATGAAGCTTAACACCAGAAATCATAACACAAGATATGATTATAGGGAAACCTTGATCAGAGGAAAAACTCAGTGGGAATTAGTACCCACAAATATTGCACTAGTATAATGAACCTGTTAAAGTTCCTTTGCCCTGTTAGGAGCAGTCTTTACAATGCAATTACAATGACCCTGCTAGGAGTCTATTAAAAAACCGTGTTAGAGGTGTATGACTCACTACCTAAGCTCACTTCCCAATTGGATGAAGGCTACAACCTTCAGATAGTTGATATACACTATCTCAAAAATGAACTACTGTAATGACACTGTTCTCTGATCAGTTCTATGTATGCACTGATGATCTTACTCTCTTGAAGAGCTTTATCTCATTCTTACTTCACTATACTACACTTCTAAATATTTCTCATACATTTTATTTGACACTTGTAATATACAATTACATTACATACTTATACGTTCATACCTGAATAGGTGCAACCCAAAACAAGACTCTAGTCGGCCTTAAATACAAAATACACAATTCTTTCAAACTAATTGGCTTAAGCATGCTTACATTAATACTAAATACATTATTACAAACATACTATCAAAGGCACTTGGCCTTTACACACCAAAAGAATACACACTGATCCAAATGACCTAAGTCAGCTCCATGCTCTATTTCCTGTACTGCTGGTTCACTTAGACTTTCATAACTTCTCCGTACAAGCATTGCATACTATGCATGTCTGGAATTAGTATGTACATACATAATTGAACATATATATAAGTGCTCATACTCTTCTTCAATCTCTAACATGTGCGCTGATGTGCTGATCTCTGTATATCTCTGTCTGTCCTATTTTCCATACTTAGTCATTTTGTCTTTCATGACAGAAACTTAATATGACTTTGTTGCCATAATGACAACACAAAAATAGTCATATGTCATCTAGGAGTCAACTTGCCAACAATCTCCCCCTTTTTCATTAATGGAAACAAAGGGATGAGGCGAAGTTACTCAAAATGACTTAACACCAAAAAATTGTATATCTCTGCATTCCTTAACATATATATATATATATATATATATATATATATATACTACTCTCCATATATACACATTCTCTATATACATCACTCCCCATTTGAAATTAATGACAAAGGTGTGAAAAAACTTGTAAGTTTCAAGATACTTACTCCATGTAAACATATGGATATACAATCTGAAGGGATTGGATCTCTTTCTGCCAGAATGCCTTCATCGGATCAACTGTCTGAAGATGCGTGCATAATGCATATGTCAGCTTCTCCATTTTTGTCAAATCCATACAGGGACCTTGATCATACATCACAATGGTGGCATCAATCTATTTGATGTTCTCATTCAGAACTGCTAGAGAGGGCGCAAGTGCATTTCTCAATTGAGTCTGTCTAACTCTTATCTTACTGATCTCCAACTTAGCCTTCTCAATCTTGTCCAGCTGTCCTTGATAGACATTGTTACAGATGTTCATGTCTTACGTGGATGTCTCAACTGATTTTCTAATGTCATCCACCATGATCTCTGCCACTTCTATCTTTTTAATGTGCTCTGAGGTGAATTTCACTCTATCCATGCAGTTTGCTGTGACTTTCCTTCCTTTAGCTGCCAACTCTTTTAGTATGGACTCCCCAATCTTTAAAGAGTTTAAGTCTAAGGTAAATTTCCTTACCAATTCATTCAGTCTCTCCTTATTATATTAATCTTCTGCAATTCTAGTAGCTGAGTCTACTAGGCTTGTAAAATGTTATTTGAAGTTTGTTAGAATGCTGTCCACATCTTCAACTGATTGAACTTTGGCTACTTTCTTGTCTGCAGGAACTAAGTCATTCAACATATCCACCGATTCCAAAAAGTGAGGGTTCCTCATCATTTGTTTCTCTTTTTCTTTTCCCATAGAAAGAACGTTGATCTTGATTAGGTCTTATTCTCCCCATGCATCTAGACTTGCTGAACCAGGAGTTAATGTTGGCAACAATGAAGTAGATGGTTGAGTGGATGGTGAGAATATAGTATTTTGACTAGTATCCATGCATTCACTCTTTACTAGTATCTCTTTGACTAGTGTCGCATTATCTTGAGTATCTTTCTCTTTATCCAAATCTATTAGATCATTGAAGGGAACTTCATCTTGTTGTAAAGATGTATCATCAGTGTTCATTTATTTAGTGTTTACAAAAGCTTTTTCAACTTTGTCCATATCATTATTAGAGGCTATCATAGATATATTGATATCATCAATTACTATAGTATCTCCTGAAACTTTAGTTGTATCAGAAGCTATTGAAATTGAGGGCGCTGAATCCTATGGACCTATCATAAGTGCAGTCTGAATCACTGGTTCTGTAACCTATTTGGGAGGAGCTAGAGTTACCTTTGTAGGAGCTGTTGATGGATACATGTGTCTATCCATAAACACTTGTGCAAAAGATTTTTCTATTTCTTTCCCAACTAACTCATAATACTTGTTCATAATGTCAAGTGTCCTTGTTTTAGTTCTGAGATGAGGCTTTACCAGATCTAATAGAATTGTCTTCTCATCATGTGAACAAACAGGGAGAAGATTATCTAATGTTTCTTCTCTTATCCTCATATCTTCTTCAATTGCATGTCTCTTCATTATTTCCAGTAAGTTCCATAACTTGTCAGGTATCACTATTTTGAGTTCAAGAACTGACTTCTTAAACTTAATCATGTGAGAGATGATCATAGAGTGTATCTCAGTTTTATCAATCTCTTGATATTTTTCATACACTTTAGCAATTGTATCTAGTTACCTTCATTCACAATCCTGTTTCTTAAGACATTTAGACTAGGTTTGAAACCTACCTCAGGAGGAGCTTGAGTACTTCTTACTGTGCTCTATGTAGTCCTTGAGGATGGATGACTTGTAGGCACTTGTTTCCTTCCTCTAGGTTTCTTGCTTGGTACAGAAGGTGGAGATGAGTCTAGGTCAATAGTGGTAGAGGGCGCAGAGGTGCTCTCCTCATTATTTTTCTTCTTCCTCTTCTGAATGTCGTCAGTCTTCTCAATTTTTACTTGTGCACGAACTTGCTCAAGTTCTTTTGCAATCTTGGCTTCTTTTGCTTTGTCTAAATCTTCTTGTGTGACCCCATGAATTTTCAGAATGCTAGATGTAATTCTAGATGCCTTCCTTTTGTTATCATCACTATGCAAGATAGTATCAACTTCATTAGTCTTCTCTCTGTAAGTGCCCCACCTTGGCTCATTAGGATCTTTGGGTGCAGACAATAGCACTTGTGCATATTCTTCTAACACATATTCCTCCACTTCATAACCAAGAGGATGAATCCATTTGGTTCTAGGTTCAACTGCCTCCATGTAAGTGAAATATTTTTCTACCATGAAACATATGGTATCCTTATATTTATCAACTATCTTCTCAGATAATCTAAACCTTTTCTGCATCTTGTGATAGGAAGCCTCCTTGGTAATCTTTTGAGTTTTCTTGAAACTCTTCTTAGGCCTCTCCTAGGACCTCTAGGGCTTCCTCCATCCACCCCTTCTCACTGTAAAGATTCAATCCTTCCCTTCAACCAAGAATTCTTCCTATCTTGTTAAGGTCACCATTCTTGTGTTTTACAAGAACCTTCCACTCAAACCACTCCAAGCCCTAAAATTAAATTTGGATTTGCAGGAGGGTTAGGGCTTCAATATAATCCATTATTGGATTGCAACCTAGGTTTGAAGCCACCAAGTTGAACCATATTCCCATCGAGTTCTAGATCCCTATCTTTTAGGCCTTGTAGCCCTTTTGGCCTATTAGGCATCCTAAATTGTAGGACAACACTTTTTTTGTGCAGAAAATTCAAAGAACCCCCAAATATCTTCTAGTAATTTTCAAGTAAGTTAAAAACCCACAAGGATTTTCCAGGTTTCAGAGTCCAACTCTGTCCGTACACCTGGTTTCTTGAATATGGCCTTTTTCTTGTTTTTGGACCAGTTTGAGGTCTTAGGCTTCAAAACTTGGCAAGTTGATGTCTTGGGCACTCCTCCAATTTATCAATCACCTACATAAAATCCTTTAGTACACCCATGGCCTTCTTGGCTCATGAGAACACAACCTGCAATTTTAAAATGAACTGTCACTTGCTCTTCCTAATCGGGCTATGCATTTAGCTCGCCTAGGGCAAGTTCTTAAAAATGCTTGCAAGAATTTCAAGAGCTCCTCCTTCCATATTCCTGAAGCTCCATGGACCTAGTATCCATTCCTAGGTGGCCATACAAAACCAATGGTGGGAAGTGGAGTTAGGTCCACATCTTTGCTCCTTGGTCAAAACTGGACAGCAAACAGTCCAAAACTGAAAGAATTTACAAACTACAAAAAGAAAACAAATACAAATCAAACTAACTATTGAAAAATCCTTGAAACATGAAAAAAATGGTATCCAATAGTCACAGTCCCTAATCTAATCCATTCAATATAAGGAAAATCCAAAAATGCTTCAAATCTGCTGTTCTTTCATTCAGAAAATGCTCTGCTCCCAACTACCAAAATCTGTACAATGTCTTCTCCTCTTCCAAATTAGGTTTTTCCACCTTATGTCCCCTCCATACACATGTTTCACTCCTTCTATGGGTTCAATGGGTTCAAAAACAAACTCAGCTTCAAAACCCTCTAAACAACAAAAAATGTTGTCAACAACTTTTCCAAGTTGCTAATGTTGCATAGCAACATTTTTACATCTTCTCCATCTTTGCACTTTTCAAGTGGTTAGGTAATTATCTAACCTATCTAACCTTAGCTAGACCAAATAAGGTATACAAGGACCCTAAGAACCCCCATGACATCATCTTGACATTGGATGACATCATCAAGTACAGTTCACTAAATGGAGCCAAATAGAGCTATTTTCACAAATCAGAGAGCAAAACTAAAACCTAGCTAAAAACTCTTGGTCCACATGACCTTATGTATTTAAATTACCCTACAAGAGGGTCTTTCACACACTCACACACCCAAAATGGCATGAGATAACCAACGTACTAGTTTCTCAAGGGTTCTCCCGCACCATACTACCAAGGTTAAGAGCTGATGTCACCTCTAGGGACATGAGATTAGGATCAATGCCCTGCTTCTTGAATTCATTCTCAGCTACCCAAGTAGCCTAAGCCTCTGACATGCCTACCCATTGAATGAGATGTTCCACATAAGTGCCCTTTCTAGTCTTTTTCTTCACCCGAGAGTCTAAAATCTTCACTGCCCTTGGTGTTGGTGTAGGGGTAATCTGAACATCTGCTGTTATGTCCTTACCATCTGACTATAATTAAGTATCTACTAGTGTAGGTCCTTTGTACTGGACTAAGTCCTACACATTGAAAATAGTAGACATTGCCAAATGTGATGGCAAGTCAAGTTTGTAGGCATTTTGCCCATACTTTGCAAGAATCTTGCAAGGACCAATCCTCCTCATCTGCAGCTTGGTGGGGACTCCCTTCTGCAATCTGGACTTGTTAAGATGAACCATCACAAGGTCACCCATAGCAAAATGAAGATCTCTTCTTCCTTCATCAACTCTAGCTTTCAACTTTTGTGTAGCCTCTTGGAGCTGCTTCTTTACTTGCTCATGAACTTCCTTCATGGATTGAGCAAAATCATCTACATATGCACTCCTTCCTGCTACATTTTCCAAGCTTCTTAACTCCAACACACCTCTAGGGTGCAGCCCATAATATACTTCAAAGGGGCTTTTGCCTATTGTCCTATTTGCACTGTCATTGTAGGCATATTTAGCCTGTGGTAACATCTGATCCCACATCACTCCATACTCCTTTGTCAAGCACCTAAGGAGATTTCCTAGCACTCTATTGATCACTTCATCCTGACCATCTATTTGGGGATGGTAGGCTGACCCAAATGACAAATTGGTTCCCAACCTTGACCACAAGGTCTTCCAAAAATGACCCATGAATTTTACATCTCTGTCAGATACTATGCTGATGGGTAAACCATGAATCCTTACCACTTCTTTAAAGAACAAATGAGTAATATGACTGGCATCATGGGTGGTTTTGCAAGCAATGAAATGACTCATCTGGCTAAACCTATCTACCACCACAAATATACTATCTAAACCAGTCTTAGTTCTAGGCAACCCAACAATAAAATCCATGCTAATACATTCCCAAGGCCTATTAGGAATGGGCAAGGGCTGATACAAACCTGCATTTGATGAAGTACCCTTAGCTTTTATGAAAATCACACATTGCTCCACATACTTCCTGATATCCTTTTGCATCCTAGGCCAGTAATAGAACCTTTGCACTAATCCTAATGTCTTATTTAGGCCAAAATGCCCACTTAAGCTGCCATTGTGCTTTTCTTGAATAACATTCTCCCTCATAGATCCCTTGGGAACACATAGCTTCGCTTCTCTAAACAAGAGATCATTCTGAATTGTATATTCTGCAAATTGACTATGGAAATGGTTCTTGAAGTCTTTACATACCTTGTATGCTTCTGAGAAGTCCTCATCACCTTCATAAAGCTCCTTGAAGATTTCTATGCCTATACTTTGCAACTGCACTTCTTGGACTGTCAAGAGTCTCCTACTCAAACCATCAGCCACTTTATTGAACTGCCCTTTCTTGTGTTTGATAGTGAAGGTATAGGCCTGCAAATATTCCATCCACTTAAGGTGTTTTTTGCTCAACTTCTCCTGAGAATTGATAAAACTCAAAGCTTTATTGTCAGTATAAACTAAAAATTCCTTGGGCAACAAATAGTGCCTCCATTTTCTAAAAGCTTGCACCGATGCATATAACTCTAGGTCATAAGAAGAGTACCTCTTCTTGGCCTCATTCAACTTCTCACTATAAAAGGCCATTGGCCTATTCTCTTGATTCACAACTGCCCCAACAGCTACACCACTTGCATCACATTCAAAGGTAAACAACTTATCAAAATTAGGAAAAACCAAAATAGGTTGTGTTGCCACTGTCTTCTTAAATAATTCAAAACCTCTACCACCCTCTGGAGTCCACTTTAATTTAGTTTTCACTCCACCTTTTATTGTATCTAAGACTGGTGCACATATTTCACTAAAGCCTCTAATGGACTTTCTATAAAATTGTGCAAGTCCATGGAAACTTCTTACCTCAAAGCTGCATGTAGGGGTAGGCCAACTCAATATTGCTTCAAATTTGCTGGGATCCATCTTCAATGTTCCTTGTGACACCACAAAACCAAGATAGATCAACTCCTATTTCATAAATTCACACTTTTCCAAGTTAATGGACAACTTCTCCCCATGAAGTTTCCTCATCACAATCTGCAAATGTTGGAGATGTTCCTCCTTTGTCTTACTGAAAATGAGGATGTCATCTAGGTACACAACTACAAATCTTCCTATGTAGTCCTTCAACACCTCATTCATCAACCTCATAAAGGTGCTTGGAGCATTGCTAAGCCAAAAGGGCATGACCAACCATTCATAGAGCCCTTCTATTGTCTTGAATGTTGTCTTCCATTCATCACCCTCCTTAAGTTTGATTTGATGGTACCTACTCTTGAAATCCAATTTGGTGTAGTACCTTGCTCCTCCCAAACAGTCCATAAGATCTTCAATCCTGGGAATTGGAAACTGATATCTCACAGTGATCCTGTTAATTGCTCTTGAGTCTATACAAAGCCTCCACTTGCCTCCCTTCTTGGATGCTAGAACCATTGGTACTGCACATGGACTAATGCTTTGCCTAATAAGACCTTGGTCCAAAAGTTCTTGGACTTGTTTTGATATCTCCTTGTTTTGATCAAGAGTCACCTTGTATGCAACCTTTTTTGGTAGAGATGCTCTGGGTATGAAGTCAATCTGATGACTTATGTCTCTTGGAGGTGGCAACATTGTTGGTGTCCCATCACTAACTATGTCTTTGAACTCTTTCAACAACTCTTGCACTTCCTTTGGCAAAGGTGGTTGTTCCACCTTCTTCTCTTCACTAGGCTTAAGCATGATAGCATAGTGTAAACATTCTCCACTTTTTACTATCTGCAAATCCTCTTTACCTACCTACAATAGGACATTAGTCTCTGCTAATGTAGACCCCTCATCATCCACAAGTGACTGAATTTTATAAGTGACCCCATCTTTCTTGAAGGAATAAGAATTTTTCTCTCCATCATGCACTATTTTCCTATCAAACTACCATGGGCTACCTAAAAGTAGGTGGCATGTATCCATTGGGAGTACATCACACGATATTCTATCCACATACTTCCCTATTGAAAAATTCACCCATGCTTTCTCATTAACAAGAACATGCTGACCCTTGTTCAACCATGTTACTCGGTATGGATTTGTATGGAGTATTTTTGTCAATCCCAACTTGCTGATTGCCTCCTCTGAGATAATGTTATTAGTAGACCCTGAGTCTATGATCATCTTGCAAACTTTCCCAAGAATCTTGCACTTTACTCTGAATAGTGCCCTCCTTTGCTTGGCTTCTTCTTTGATAGGCTCCTTCATGATTATTCTCCTAATCATAAGATTCTCTCCACTTTCTGAATCAAGGTTGATTTCAAGGGTTTTACCACTATTATTATCTTCTTGGGCAATATAATTCACCCTCTTCTCACCATGTGAGATAGAAGCTTTCTCCAAGCATCTATAGGCTGGATGGTCTAGTTGATTGCAATGAAAACACTTCATGTTTGTAAAGTGTGAGGCTCTGCCTGAACCTCAAAATCTACCTCTTCCTCCACCTTGGAATCCTCTTCCTCTATTCATGCTACCTCTACCACTGGTCTCATTGACTATCTTAGTCAATTTAGCTTCACCTTGGGACCTATAGTCACTGCCTCTTCCTGCAAAACTACCTCTTCCTCTATTTTCTTTGCCTCTACCTCTTCCTCTTGAGGTCTAACCATGCTTCCTCTTTCTCTTCTCTTCTATCTTAAGAGCCATTTGATATCACTGTCTCACACTTGTTAAAGTAGCAAGACTCATCTCCTCTTGTATAGACCACTTGAGCCCATTTTGATATCTAGCCAATCTAATTCTTTCATCCTCCACTATCTTGGACCTGAAACATAACTTCTAAAACTCCTCTGTATATGCTTGGACTTCAAGGTCTTTTTTTATGAGGTTTTGTCTCTTTCTATGCATTTGAACTTCATAGTCATCTAGGAGATAAGTTTGTTTCAACTTAGCCAACATACCCTTCCATGACACAATAGGACTCTTGCCCTCTTTATCCCTTTCATTTTGAACATATTTCCACCAGGTAAGTGCTGGTCCTCTTAATCTAGACTTAGCCACCTTGAGTTTTTGAGCATCAGTCACCCCATCACATTCAAAATGATTCTCAAGGCTGTCTATCGAGTCTAAAACCAAATCAACATCCATTTGTCCACTAAAGAGTGGCACACCCTCCAAGGCTTTACCACTCAAGGCTTTGAGTGCCTTCAAGAAGGGTTCCTCAGGTAAGACTAGATCAGGGGTAGGTGTTTCTTCATCTAGGTCTCACTCCTTCTCCTTAGCTTCTTTTTCCTCTTTCTGGTCTACCTTGTCCTTCACTCTATCTGCCTTAGCTCGAAATTCATCCAAGAGTTGCTCCATTTGAGCCAATCTCTCTCTCAGAAACCTGCTATCCTCTTCTTGTTCATCCACTTTCTTGGCCAATTCAGCATTGGTCACCATCTTTCTTGATGCACTAGACTCCTCACTTGAGTCTTTGGTCTGCAACATTCACTAGCTACACTATTTCTTCTTTTCCCAAATCTTGAACTTGGGCTCTGATACCACTCTGATCAGGAACCTCCTTGGTAATCTTCTGAGTTTTCTTGAAACTCTTCTCAAGCCTCTCCTAGGACCTCTAGGGCTTCCTCAATCCACCCCTTCTCACTGGAAAGATTCAATCCTTCCCTCCAACCAAGAATTCTTCCTATCTTGTTAAGGTCACCATTCTTGTGTCCTACAAGAACCTTCCACTCAAACCACTCCAAGCCCTAAAGTTAAATTTGGATTTTTAGGAGGGTCAGGGCTTCAATATACTCCATTATTGGATTGCAACCTAGGTTTCACTAGTAGAATTTGGGCAATAAATGACCAAGTGACTAAAACTTTTAGTCATGTGACTAAAATTTTTAGTCACATGACTAAAACTGATCATGTTCCACCCATGTTTTGCAATTCACAAATATAAATGACTAAATAAATGACCAATTTGGTCATCAGGTAAAATCACTACTAAAATGACTAAATAAATGACTAAATAAATGACCAAATTGGTCATCGAGTAAAATGACCAATTTGGACCAATTTGGTCATCGGACAAAATGACCAAATAAATGACCAAATATTTCAGTTTAGGTACCTAAAATGAACCTCA
>MU225890.1:273825-290370 GCA_018584345.1 Thuja plicata
ATTTAATTCATAGTCTATATTTTCAATTGGTTTTCTCATTTTGCATGGTTAAATTCTATTGATTGATGCCCCGGTCAATTGGGCTGTCGTCTGAGAAGTATTACCTTTTTGAAATATCTCTGAATTTGTTTTAGGTTGCATGTACATTCCATAACACCTTTGAAGTGATAATTTTTCTTGTAAAACTGTCTCTGAGGTTGAACATAAGATTGGAATGATCTTGACTCTATTGCCCGTGATAGAATTAGGCACTGGTCTAATCATTATTTGGATTATAGTTATTCAATTCATTGTTATAGTTTTGTGATATCTTATCTATATTTTTATTTCAATTTACATACATATTTACTAAACATTATTTCAATTACTCAAAGTATTTCAGTTTATAGTTTATGATATATTGCTTACAATTTGATTTATTCAAGCCTACTTGCCATCTTGAGATATCGGTTGAATTCTATACACAAGTTATCAGCTATAAAATACCTTAAACCAGTAGATAGTGGTTAAGGTAAAGGTTTACCCAACTTGGTCTTGCAGAGCTAGAAGTGCAGGGGAAGAGGATCATAATCGATCATTCCCATTAGTTGGCCAAAAACAATTGGTTTTTCAAACATTGGATTGGCAAGTCCATAGGAAATCCAATTTAGCATTTTTGGGCACCAACAGGTCCTTCACCTTACATCAAAGACCCAAACAAACAAACACACACAAGGGTGATCTCATGGATGCACCTTATTACAAAAAATAAAGAAAGCAAAATGAGAATCTTCAGGAGGTTCCCTGCACCAAAAATAGCCTACCCAAAAGTGGGAATTAAATCTTTTCGAATCCTGACATCTGGAAAATTTGGGATCCTAAAATTTGGACCCTAGGTCAAGGTCGAGGTCGACCTTGACCTTGGTCAGGGTCGAGGTCAACCTTGACTGGTGCAGGAGCACCCTTGAGAAGCTAGTCAGATTGGTGGTCTCATGTCATTTTGGGTGTGTGAAAGTGTTAAAGACCCTCTTGAAGGGCATTGTAATTATATAAGGTCATGTGGACCAAATGTGAATGAGTTAGTGTTAAAATTGTGCTTTATGTTAGGTCAAACTAGTTCATTTTGGCTCATTAATGACATTGTACTTGATAATGTAGTCAAGTGGAAAGTTGATTTTTTTCATGTCTTTAGGGTCCTATGGTACCCTAAGAGGTCTAACTAGGGTTAGTTAGGTCAGATTAGTGTCAAAACACTTGAAAATTGCAAATATGTAAAAGATGTCAAAATGTTGCTATGCAACATTTGCAACTTTTAAAAGTTGCTGACAACATTTTTGGTTGTCTTGAGGGTTTCGAGGTTTAAGTTGTTTTTGAACCCATCCAAGGAGTTAGGCACATGTGTTGAGGGAATATAAGGAAGGAAAACCCTAATTTGAAGGGTTGGAAGTCATTGTACGAATTTTGGGTTTTGGAGACAAGGAGTTTTGAATGACAAAGTAGCAGAATTGAAGAAATTTGTGTTGTCTTGTTATGCATGGATTAGATTGAGTACTATGATCATTTGATGCCATTTTTTGGCATGTTGTAAAGTGTTTTCAATAGTTAGTTTTCTTTGTAATTACTTTCCTTTTGGTTTTTGTAAATTAGTTTGTTTTAGACAGTGTGCTGTCCAGTTCTGACAGAGAGGAAAAGACGTGGACCTAAATCCATTTGCCACCATTGGTTCTGTATGGCCACTTGGGAATGGAGACTAGGTCCATGGAACTTCAAGAATCAGGAAGGAGGAGCTCTAGAAGTGTGTGCACCTATTTTTAAGGTCTTTCCCTAGGTGAGCTGTGGTTGTAGCTCGGCTAGGAAGACCAAGAAGAAGTGTTTGGAAAATGCAGGAGGGATGTTTTCATGAGCCCATAAGGCCATGGATGCAATGATATGTGTTGTGTAGGTACTCAAGAATGAGGAGGAGTACCCAACAAACTAAGTCACCAAGTTTTGAGGCCAAAGACCAAGAACTGGTCTAGGAAGCTTGAAAAAGCCCTATTTCTGAAAAAGGGTGTACGGATAGGGTTGAGACCCGAGACCACCAAAATCTTGAAGGTCTTGAATGAAATGTGAGAACTTCCAAAATAAATTTTGGGGTCCTTTGAGAATTTTTCACTGAAAATGTGCATTCCTACTTTTTAGGAGGCCTAATTAGGGAAAAAGGCTATAAGGCCTAAAAGATAGGAAATTGGCAAGCGATGGAGAAATGGTCTAACTTGGAAAATTAAGACCCATGTTGGGATTAAAGATTGAAGTTGAATGAATCCCTGAACCTCCTACAATCCAAAACAATCATTAGGGCTTGGGAGGTATAGTTGAAAGGAGTTCTTGCAAAGAACAAAGGATGGAGACCTAGTAAGATAGGAAAATTCTTAAGAGAGGGAAAGAATTGAATCTTTCCAAGATTTGGAGGGTGGATTGAGGAAGCCCTAAGGGTCCTAGGAGTGACCTAAGAAGAGTTTATGGAAAATCATAGAGGTATCTAATTTTCTCCCTATCAGAGTGGTATCAGAGCATAGGTTCAAGATTTGGGATACAAGGTGTTGCAGCTAGTGGATGTTGCAGACTGAAGAATCAAGTGGAGAGTCGAGTGCATCTAGCAAGATGGTGACCAATGCTGAATTGGCCAAGAAATTTTAAGAACAAGAAGAGGACAATAGAATTCTAAGAGAAAGATTGAGGCAATTAGAGAAACTCTTAGGAGAGGTCCAAGACAAGGCAGACAGAGTGAAGAACAAGGTAGACCAGAAAGAAGAAAATGAATCTAAAGAGGAGTTGGACTTAGAAGAAGAAGCACCTACTCTTGATCCGCTCTTACCATAGGAACCCTTCTTGAAGGCACTCAAGGCCTTAAGTGGTAAAGCCTTGGAGGGTGTGCCACTTTTTAGTGGACAAATGGATGCTGATCTAGTTATGGACTGGATAGACAGTCTTGAAAATCACTTTGAATATGATGGCGTGATAGATGCTCAGAAGTTGAAAGTGGCTAAGTCTAGGTTGAGGGGACCAACACTTACCTATAGGAAATATGTTTAGACTGAGAGAGAGAAATAGGGCATGAACCCTATTATTAGATGGAAGGGTATGTTAGCCAAGTTGAAGTAAACTTACCTACTAGATGACTATGAAGTTCAAATGCATAGGAAGAGACAAAACCTTAGGTAGAAAGACCTTGATGTCCAAGCATATACTGAGGAGTTCCAAAAGTTATGCTTAAGATCCAAGATAGTGGAGGATGAGAGCATCAGATTAGCTAGATATTAGAATGGACTCAAGTGGTCCATACAAGAGGAGATGAGCCTTACTACCTTAACTAGTGTGAGACAATGCTATCAGATGGATTTAAAGATAGAAGAGAAAAGCAAGAGTAAACATGATCAAACCTCAAGAGGGAGAGGTAGAGGAAAAGAGAATAGGGGACATAGGGGTAGCTTTGTCGGTAGAGGTAGTGATTATAGATCTCAAGGCGAATCCAAATTGACTAAAATAGTCAATGAGACCAGTGGAAGAGGTAGCATGAGTAGAGGAAGAGGATTCCAAGGTGGAGGAAGAGGTATATTTGGAGGTTTAGGCAGAGCCTTACACTTTGCAAACATAAAATTCTTTCATTATAATCAACTAGGCCATCTAGCCTATAGATGCATTGAGAAGGCTTCTAGTTCACATGGTGAAAAGAGGGTGAATTACCTAGCCCAAGAAGAAACCAACAGTGTTAAAGCTCCTGAAATTAACCTTGATTCAGAGAGTGGGGAGAATATAATGATTAGGAGGATTCTCATAAAGGAACCTGTCAAAGAAGAAGCTAAGAAAAGGAGGGCACTTTTCAGAGTGAAGTGCAAGATACTTGGCAAAGTTTGCATGATGATCATAGACTCAGGGTCTACTGATAACATCATCTTAGAGTAGGCAGTCAACAAGCTAGGCCTAACGAAGATACCTCATACAAACCCTTATAGAGTTACATGGTTGAATAAGGGTCAACATGTCCTTGTAAATGAGCAGGCATGGGTTGATTTTTCAATAGGAAAATATGTGGATAGAATCTTGTGTGATATACTCCCAGTGGATGCATGCCACCTACTCTTAGGTAGGCCATGGCAGTTTGATAGGAAGATAGTTCATGATGGAGAGAAGAATTCCTATTCTTTCAAGAAAGGTGGGTTCACCTACAAAATTCAGTCACTCATTGATGATGAGGGGTCTACATCAGTAGGACCTAATTTATTATTGCAAGGAGGTAAGTAGTACATGAAAGGTGTAAAGAATGGAGAAGGGACACACTATGCTATTATGCTTAAGCCTAGTGAAGAGAAGAAGGTAGAACAAGCACCCTCTACCAAAGGAGGTGCAAGAGTTATTGAAGGAGTTTAAAGACATAGTTAGTGAAGGGTCACCTGCAATGTTACCACCTCCTAGAACCATAAGTCATCAAATTAACTTCATACCAGGAGCATCTCTACCAAATAAGGCTGCATACAAGGTGACTCCTGATCAAAACAAGGAGATAGATAGCCAAGGCCAAGAAATTTTGGACCAAGGTCTAATCAGACAAAGCATTAGTCCATGTGCAGTACTAGTGGTTCTAGCATTAAAAAAAGGAGGTAAGTGGAGGCTTTGTACAGAATCAAGGGAAATTAATAGGATCACTATAAGGTATAGATTTCTCATTCCTAGGATTGAAAATCTTATGGATTGTTTGGGGGAAGCAAGGTACTACACTAAGTTGGATTTTTAGAGTGGGTACCATCAAATTAGATTTAAGGAGGGGGATGAATGGAAAACAACATTCAAGACTAGAGAAGGGCTCTATGAATGGTTGGTCATGCCCTTTGGGCTTAGCAATTCCCCAAGCACCTTTATGAGGTTGATGAATGAAGTGTTGAAAGACTACATAGGCAGATTTGTAGTTGTGTACCTTGATGATATCCTCATTTTCAGTAAAACAAAGGAGGAACACCTCCAACATTTGAGAATTGTGATGAAGAAACTTCATGAGGAGAAGTTGTCCATTAATTTGGAAAAATGTGAATTTATGAAGCAGGACCCGATCTATCTTGGGTTTTTCATGTCTCAAGGAACCTTGAAGATGGATCCTAGCAAATTTGAAGCAATAATAAGCTGGCCTACCCCTACATGCAGCACTGAGGTAAGGAGCTTCCATGGGCTTGCCCAATTTTATAGGAAGTTTATTAGAGGTTTTAGTGAAATATGTGCACCAGTCTTAGATACAATAAAAGGTGGAGTAAAAACTAAATTCAAGGTGGACTCCAGAGGCTGGTAAGGGTTTTGAGTGGTTGAAAAAGAGAGTGGCTACACAACCTATTTTGGTTTCGCCATATTTTGATAAGCTGTTCACCCTAGAGTGTGATGCAAGTGGTATAGTTGTTGGGGTAGTTTTGAACCAAGAGAATAGGCCAGTGGCATTGTATAGTGAAAATTTGAATGAGGCTAAGAAGATGTATTCCTCTTATGACCTAGAGTTATATGCATTGGTGCAATCCTTGAGGAAGTGGAGGCACTATTTGTTGCCAAAGGAATTTGTGGTTTATACTGACAACAAAGCTTTGAGTTTTATCAATTCTCAGGAGAAGTTAAGCAATATACATCTCAAATGGATGGAATATTTGTAGGCCTATACCTTCACCATCAAACACAAGAAAGGGAAGTTGAATAAAGTGCCTGATGCTTTAAGTAGGAGACTCTTGATAGTCCAAGAGGTGCAGCTACAAAGTATAGGTTTGGAGAGCTTCAAGGAGCTCTATGAAGGAGATGAAGACTTCTCAGAAGCATACAAGGTATGTAAGGATTTAAAAAACCATTTCCATAGTCAATTTGTAGACTATACCATTCAAAATGATCTCTTATTCAGAGGAGGACAATTATGTATTCCTAAGGGATCTATGAGGGAGAATGTGATACAAGAGAAGCACAATGGGACCTAAATCCATTTCCCACAATTGGTTCTATATAGCCACTTGGGAATGGAGACTAGGTCCATGGAGCTTCAATAATCTGGAAGGAGGAGCTGTGGAAGTGTGTGCACCTATTTTTAAGGTCTTGCCCTAGGTGAGCTGTGGTTGTAGCCTGGCTAGGAAGACCAAGAAGAAGTGTTTGGAAGATGTAGGAGGGATGTTTTCATGAGCCCATAAGGCCATGGATGCAATGATATGTGTTTTGCAGGTACTCAAGAATAAGGAGGAGTTCCCAAGAAACCAAGTCACCAAGTTTTGAGGCCAAAGACCAAGAACTGGTCTAGGAAGCTTGAAAAAGCCCTATTTGTGAAATAGGGTGTATGGATAGGGTTGAGACCTGAGACCAACAAAATCTTGAAGGTCTTGAATGGCATGTGAGAAATGACAAAATAAATTTTGGGGTCCTTTGAGGATTTGTCATTGAAAATGTGCATTCCTACTTTTTAGGAGGCCTAATTGGGGAAAAAGGCTACAAGGCCTAAAAGATAGGAAATTGGAAAGCGATGGAGAAATAGTCTAACTTGGAAACTTAAGACCCATGTTGGGATTAAATATTGAAGTTGAATGAAGCCCTGGCCCTCCTACAATCCAAAAAAATCATTAGGGCTTGGGAGGTATAGTTGAAAGGAGTTCTTGCAAAGAACAAAGGATGGAGACCTAGTAAGATAGGAATATTCTTAGGAGAGGGAAAGAATTGAATCTTTCCAAGATTTGGAGGGTGGATTGAGGAAGCCCTAAGGGTCCTAGGAGTTACCTAAGAAGAGTTCATGGCAACTCATAGAGGTATCTAATTTTATCCCTATCATTGACCTAGGTTAGGGTTGAGGTCGACCTTGACCCTAAGGTCAAGAATCTCAAAATCACAGAGCATGGTGCTAGAAAAGGTAGGAGAAAAGTGGAAAATAGGGTAGAATCAGGGAAAAATCAAATCCAAGTCAAAGATCCATTCAAGGCATTTGAAATGACCCCAAACCACTTACTCGAAGGGATAAACCACTCCTAAATGGAAGTGCTTCCATTTTATGATGATACAAAAGGATCTTGTTTTCTTATTAACCTCACCTTTAACCCCAGGCCAAACCCACGATCACAGGATGCCACATGTCAAATTATTGCAATGCCTCAATGAGTATCCTTCAGGCATATTTTCTTCCAGTCTTTGTGCCTACCATTAGATAAAATCTAATGTGACTATGCATTATGTTACCTTTATTTCAGCTCAGGCCCACACTTTCCACATGTCCCTGAGGCGCGATGTTGTAAAGGTTTAACCGACGTGCATCATCTATTATATAGAAAGCGCCAACCGCTGGATCAAACAAAATTTGAAGGTGAAATATTTTTGTTGCTAGCTTTTGAAAGATGGACACTTGGCATCACAGTGTGATACCTTGATGAATAAACCAACCGCATCTCACGTTTGAGGCTTTACGCCCACTGTTGGATTAAGATGAACTTGCTCGACAGCTAAAAAGCAAGAAACATTACAAGGATTTAAAGTTAGGAAATAATTATCACATCCCGCTAGGACTTAGGAAATATTAAAGAGGTGGCCCTGCTTGAAAAAAACATAAAGGCACATGGGTCTTAAGACTTAAGTGATCCAAAAATGGTAATATGATTTTATAAAAAAAGAAAGAGACTTAGGGTTTAGGGTAAATTAATACCAAGAGCTAGAAACTTTGCAATTAGGGCTTAAGAACATAGTATAAAAAGGCAAGATGTACACCATTTAAACCAGGAACTTATCAGTCCTCTCTCTCTCTCTCACACACACACACAAACTCACAAAAACACACACTCTCACTAACCCTATACCCATCTTATTAGTGTAGAGGAAGAGATAGAGTGAGAAGTGGAGAAAGAGAGAGGAGGAAAGAGAGGGTGTATGAGACAGAAGAGGAGAGAGATTGTATGAGAGAGATAGGAGAGAGAGAGAAGCAGATAGTAAGAAAGATAAAAGGAGAGTGAGAGAGGGTCTTAAGGGGTCTTAAGGGATCCTAAGATACATTAATGTATCCTAGGACCTCCTAAAACCACTTATAACTCCTTATGACCCCTTACCACACACCAATGTATAGTATGGGGTAGTAAGAGGTCATAAGGGGTTGTAAGACACAATAATGTGTCCTAGGACCCCTTGATGCCCATTATAACACCTAAGATGTATGGTAAAGGGGTCATAAGGGGTCCTAGGACACATTAATGTATCCTAGGATGCCTTAAGACTCATTATGATGCCTTATCATACACCAATGTATGGTAAGGGGTTCGAAGGGGTATTAAGGGGCCTTAGGAAAAATTAATGTGTCCTAGGATACCTTATGAACTCTTATGACCACTTACCATACACTAATATATGGTAAGGGGTCCTAGGACACATTAAGACATCTTATGATCCCTTAGGACCCCTTAACTTACACTAATGTATCGTAAGGGGTCATAAGGTGTCCTAGGACACATTAATGTGTCCTAGGACCCCTTAAGACCCCTTACCAGACATTAGTGTATGGTAAGGGGTCCTAAGGGGTCGTAAGGGATCTTAAGGGACTCTAGGACATATTAATGTGTCTTAGTACCCCTTAAGACCCCTTACAACCCATTAGGACCCCTTACCATACATTAGTGTATGATAAGAGGTTGTAAGAGGTCATAAGGTATCCTATGACACATTAATGTGTCTTAAGACACCTTAGGACACCTTAAGATCCCTTACCATACATTGGTGTATGGTAAGGGTGTTAGAAACACTAAGGGGGGGGGGGGGGAATCAGTGTTTNTAAGGGGGGGGGGGGTGAATCAGTGTTTGTCTATTTATTACTTTTCAGCAACTTAAACATAAATCAAACATACATTGAATGAACATTAACATAAGAACTCATAACACATGATATGATTATGGGGAAACCTTGATCAGAGGAAAACCCCAGTGGGAATTAGTACCCACAAATATTGTACCAGGTATAATGAACCTGTTAAAGTTCCTTTTCCCTATTAGAAGAAGTCTTTACAATATGAGTACAATGACCTAGTTAAAGGTCTGACCCTATTAGGAGTATTTTAAAAAACCATTTTAAAGGTATATGGGTCATTTCCTAGGCTCACTACCCAATAGGATGAAGGCTACAACCTTCTGAAAGATGATATACACTATATCAAAATGAACTACTATGATGACACTACTGTCTGATTAGTTCTGTGTATGTGCGAATGCTCTTACTCTCTTAAAGAGCTATATCATATACTGACTTCATCTTACTATTCTTTTGTATCTTCCTCTTGCATAATAATTGACACTTGTAACATAACTTTACATTACATACTTATATGTTCATATCCGAATAGGCGCGACCAATACAAGACACTAGTCGGCCCTAAAACAAAATATACAACGCTTCCAAACAAGTTGGCTCAAGTGTGTTTACTAAAATGATAATTAAATTATTACAAACATATAACCAAAGGCACTTAGCCATTACATTAAAAAATAATTCACGTTGATCAAAACACTAGTCAGCTTTCATGCTCTGTCATTTGGATTGCTGGTCTACTGGTTTGCCTGTAACTTTTCTGTACTATTGTTCTATACTATATTTTTCTAGATGTAGCATGTACATGTGTCATACAACATATATCTAAATGCGCATACATTGAATTGATCTCTCACACATGCGCTGATGTGCTAATCGGTGAGTATCTCTGTCTGCCCTATTTTCCATACTTAGTCATTTTGTCTTTCATGATAGAAACTAAACATGGCTTTGTTCCCATGATGAAAACACAAAATGAGTCATTCATCCTCAGGAATTAAACTCTCCAACAATCTCCCCCTTTGTCATTTATGACAACAAAGGAATGTGGCCAAGTTTCTCAAAATGACTTAACACAAAAAATGACTGTATATCATAACATCTTATTGATATATACATATAATTCTCCGCATACACACATTCTATGTTACTCCCCCTTTGAAATTAATGACAAAGGTGTACAAAAACTTGTAAGTCTTCTACATACTTACTCCATGTAAACTTCAGGGGGCACAATTTGAAGAGATTGGATCTCTTTCTGCCAAAATAATTTCATTGCATTTACTGTCTGAAGATGCGCGCATAGGGCATATGTCATATTCTCCATTTTCATTAGATCCATGCAAGGACCTTGATCATATGTCACAATGGTGTCATCAATCTGTTTGATGTTCTCATTAAGGATTGCTAGAGATGGCGCAAGTGCATTTATCAACTGGGTTTGTCTTATTCTTATCTTGCTGATTTCCAAGTTAGCCTTCTCAATCTTGTCTAACTTCCCTTGATAAACATTATTGCATATGTTCATGTCTTGTGTGGAAGTCTCGACTAATTTTCTGATGCTATCCACCATGATCTCTACCTCTTCTACCTTTTTAATGTTCTCAGAGGTGAACTTCACTCTATCCATGCAGTTAGCTATAACTTTCTTGCCTTTAGCTGCTAAATCTTTTAGTATGGATTGCCCAATCTTTAAGGATTTTAGGTCTAAGGTAAAATTCTTTACCAATTCATTCAATCTCTCCTTCTTATATTCATCTTCAACAATTTTAGTAGCAGAGTCTACTAAACTTGTAAAGTGTGATTTGAAGTTTGTCAAAATGCTGTCCACATCTTCAACTAATTGGACTTTGGCTACTTTCAGATCAACAGGCACTAAGTCATTCAATATGTTTACTGTTTCCAAAAAGTGAGGGTTCCTCATCACTTATTTCTCTTTTTCCTTTTCCATAGCAAGAACACTGATCTTGATTAGGTCTTCTTCACCCCATGCATCCAGACTTGTTGAATCAGGAGTTAACCTTGACAACAATGAGGTAGATGGTTGAGTGGATGGTGAGAATATATTATTCTGACTGGTATCCATACATTCAATTTTTACTGGTATCTCTTTTAATGGTGTCTCATCACCTTGACTATCTTTTTCTTCATTTATGTCAATTGGATCATTGATGGGAACTTCATCCTGTTGTGAAGATGTATCATCAGTGCACATTTCTTCAGTGCTTACAAATGCTTTATCAACCATGTACATGTCCTTGTCAGACGTTGTCATAGATATCTTGATGTTATCAACTACTATAGTATCTTCTAAGTCTTTTTTTGTATCAGAAGTTATTGTCACTATGGGCACTGAAACCTATGGACCTGTCATAGGTGCTTTCTGAATTACTGTTTTTGTAGCCTATTTAGGTGGAGCTGGAGTTACTTTTGTAGTAGGCGCCATTGGTGGATACATGTGTCTATCCATAAACACTTGTGCAAATGCCTTTTCAGTCTCTTTACCTATTTGTTCATACTCTTTGTTCATAATTTGTAAAGTCCTTTTCTTGGTTCTAAGATGAGGCTTCACCAGATCTAATAATATAGCCTTCTCATCATGCGAGCATATAGGGAGAAGAGTATCCAATGTTTCTTCTCTAATATTCATGTCTTCCTGTATTGCATGTCTTTTCATGATCTCCAATATGTTCCATAACTGATAGGGTATCACTACCTTGAGTTCAAGAATTGTCTTCTTAAACTAGATCATATGAGATATGATCATAGAATGTATCTCAGTCTTATCTATTTCTTGATACTTGTCATGGACTTTAGAAAGTGTATCTAATCTCCCTTCATTTAAAATCTTGTTCTTCAAAACATTTAGACTAGGTATAAATCCTACCTCAGGAGGAGCTTGAGTATTCTTTGCTTTGCTCAGAGTGTTCCTTGAGGATGGGTGATTTGTGGGTGCCTATTTTCTTCCTCTATTATTCTTGCTTGGTGTAGAAAGTGGAGATGAGTCTAAGTCAATGGTGGTAGAGGGCGTAGAGGTGCTCTCTACTTTCTTCTTCTTCTGGATCTGTTCAACCTTCTCAAGTTCTTTTTCTATCTTGGCATCTCTAGCTATGTCAAGATCTTCTTGAGTGACTCCATGAACTTTCAGTATGTTAGATGTAATTCTAGATGCTTTCCTTTTATTATTAGCACTGTGTAAGATAGTATCCACTTCATTTGTCTTCTCTCAGTAAGTGCACCACCTTGGCTCATTTGGATCTTTCGTCACAGACAATAGAACTTGTGCATATCCTTCTAACACATGTTCTTCCATTTCATAACCAATAGGATGAATCCATTTGGTTCTAGGTTCAACTGCCTCCATGCAAGTGCAATCTATTTCCACCATGAAACATATGGTATCCTTATATTTGTCAACTATCTTCTCAGATAATCTGAACCTTTTCTGCATCTTGATTGGTGCAGGAGCACCCTGGAGTTGCCAAGAAAATATGGTAATATCTTGTCATTTTGGTGTGCTAGTGTGTGTAAGACCCTCTAGTATGGAAATGTAAATATGTAAGGTCATGTTGACCAAGAGTAGTTTAGGTAGTTTTCATTTTGTGCTTCTTTTCTTGTGTAAATAGCTCTTTTTGGCTCCATTCAATGTGGTGTACTTGATGATGTCATCAAATGTTAGGATGATGGCATAGGATTTTTTAGGGTCCATAGATACCCTAGATATTCTACCTAAAGTTAGCTAAGGTATGTTGGTGAAAGAAACACTTACAAAGTGTTATTGGCTAAAAAATGAAAAATGTTGCTATGCAACATTAGCAAATTTTCAAAGTTGCTGACAACATTTTGTTGTCTAAAGGAAATTGACGTTTTCAGAAGTTTTGAAGCCATAGGAGGGTGGGGAAATGTGTATCTAAGGGTTATAAGGTGGAAAAAACCTAATTTTAAGGGTGGAAGTTCATTTTGTACGGACTGGTATTCTGGAGCAAGAGAGTTTATTGAAGGGACAGCAGATTGAAGCATTTTTGTGATTATTTATGCAATGGATGGATTTAAACTATGATTGTGACTATTGGACATAATTTTTGTATATGATTCAAAGCTTTTTCATTAGATAGATTTCTTTGGAATTGTTTCTGCATATAGTTTTCAAATTCTTTTTATTTTGGACTGTTTGCTGTCCCGTTTTGAGCAAGGGGCAGAGATGTGGACCTAAATCCACTTCCAACCATTGGTTCTATATGGCCATCTGGGAATGGGGACTAGTTCCATGGAGCTACCATTATATGGAAGGAGGAGCTCTCAAAGTGCTGGCTTGTATTTTTAAGCACTTGCCCTAGGCGAGCTAAACTCATAGCCCGGTTAGAGGAAGCAAGTGACAGTTTATTTAAAAAGTGCAGGGGGTGTTCTCATGAGCCAAGAAGGCCATGAGTGTGTTGCATGATGTTTTTGAGGTGTTCCCAAAGGTGAAGGAGTTCCCAAAGATTCAAAAAGACAAGTTTTGAAGCCCAAGACTCCAAACTGGTCTAAAAACAAGAATTATGCCATTTTCTAATAACAGGGTGTACGAACAGTTCCAAGCTAAGGGACCTAGAAAATCCTTGTGGGTTTTTGACTTACCTAAAGAATATCAAAAAAGATCAGGGGGTCCTTTGAGATATTTTTTCTATTTTTAAGGTTTCCTAAAAACTAGGAGGGCTAATTGTGCAAAAAGGCTACAAGGCCTAGAAAGTAGGAACTAGAACCCGATGGCAATATGGATCAATTTGGTGGTTTCAAACCTAGGTTGGAATTGAAAAATGATGTATGTTGAATCCCTAACCCTCCTACAAATCCAAACTTAAGTGTAGGGCTTGGAGTGGATTTATGTAGAAGGTTCTTGTGGAGCACAAGAATGGTGTTTTTAACATGATTGGTAGTTTCCTTGGTTGGAGAGGAAGAATTGATTCTTCCAAGTGTTGAAGGGTGGATTGAGGAAGCCCTAGAGGTCTTGAGAGAGACCTATTAAGAGTTTCAAGAAAACTTAGAAGGTTACTAAGGAGGCTCCCTATAAGAGTGGTATCAGAGCCCAAGTTCAAGATTTGGGAAAAGAAGAAATAGTGCAGCTAGTGGGTGTTGCAGACCAAGGACTCAAGTGATGAGTCTAGTGCATCAAGAAAGATGGTGACCAATGCTGAATTGGCCAAGAAAGTGGATGAAAAAGAAGAGGATAATAGGTTGCTGAGAGAGAGATTGGCTCAAATGGAGCAACTCTTGGATGAAGTCTGAGCTAAGGCAGATAGTGTAAAGGACAAGGTGGACTAGAAAGAGGAAAAGGAAGCTAAGGGGAAGGAGTGGGACTTAGATGAAGAAACACCTACCCCTAATCTGGTATTACTTGAGGAACCCTTCTTGAAGGCACTCAAAGCTTTGAGTGGTAAAGCCTTGGAGGGTGTGCCATTGTTTAATGGACAAATGGATGCTGATTTGGTTTTAGATTGGATAGACAGCCTTGAAAATCTTTTTCAATGTGATGGGGTGACTGATGCTCAAAAACTCAAGGTGTCCAAGTCTAGATTAAGAGGACGAGCACTTACCTAGTGGAAATTGTTTAGAATGAAAGGGAGAAAGAGGGAAAGAGTCCTATTGTGTCATGGAAAGGTATGTTGGCAATGTTGAAACAAACTTATCTCCCAAATGACTATGAAGTTCAAATGCATAGAAAGAGACAAAATCTTAGACAAAAAGACCTTGAAGTCAAGGCATATATAGAGGAGTTTCAGAAGTTATGTTTGAGGTCCAAGGTAATGGAGGATGAAAGCATTAGATTGGCTAGATATCAAAATGGGCTCAAGTGGTCTATACAAGAGGAGATGAGTCTTGCAACTTTGACAAGTGTGAGACAATGCTATCAAATGGATCTTAAGATAGAAGAGAAGAGCAAGAGGAAGCATGATCATACCTCAAGAGGAAGAGGTAGAGGAAAAGAGAATAGAGGAAGAGGCAGTTTTGTAGGAAGAGGCAGTGACTATAGGTCTCAAGGTGAAACTAAATTGACTGAGATAGTCAATGAGACCAGTGTTAGAGGTAGCTTGAATAGGGGAAGAGGATTCCAAGGTGGTGGAAGAGGAAGATTTGGAGGTTCAGGCAGGGCCTCACACTTTGCAAATATCATTGCAATCAGCTAGGCGATCCAGCCTATAGATGCCTGGATAAAGCTTCCACCTCACATGGTGATAAAATAGTGAATTACATTGCACAAGAGGAAAATAATAGTGGCAAAGGCACTGAAATCAATCTTGATTTAGAAAGTGGAGAGAATCTCATGATTAGGAGAATACTCATTAAAGAAATGATCAAAGAAGAAGCCAAGGAAAGGAGGGCACTATTCAGGGTAAAGTGCAAGATTCATGGGAAAGTGTGCAAGATGATTATAGACTCAGGGTCTACTGATAATATTATATCAGAGGAGGCAGTCAACAGTGTTGGTTGTATTTCATGTTTTTTCTATTTTGCCCGGTTCCTTGCCATCCTCTCTGAAAGTTTTCAGGTTTTTATGCTAATTCCTTGTCAAAATCCTGATAAACCCTGAAAAAACCCTAAGGCCAAGTATTAAATGATGCATTTTAAACCCTTAGCCATGTCTTTCTATTTCTTCATTACCTTTTTTAGTCACTAAAGGCATGTGCTATTTAAAAGTTTAAGTTAGGTCGCTTGATCGCGTTACCAAAAATGAATATGCCAAAACATCTCCCGACTTTGCTTTTACCTTGTGTCGTGAAGTCTCGTGAAAAAATAGAATATTCTCTAAGTGTATCGAGACTTAGCGATTCTCCTTTGGTCGGGTTGTCACTTGATCTTTGTGTTATGAGCTTTTAAGTGAATGGGACCCGCCTTCAGTCGGGTGATCGCGTGAAGAGTCAACAGGTCAAAGAGTTGTCTTCCGACCTTGCGCCTCCTTCATGTCGCGTGATCGCTGGATCAGGACATTAAAACAGTTAAGGTTTCTCTTCAGTCACGTGGTCTCGTGATATTTGGCGGTCAAGAGATAACAGTCACGACTCAGCGACTAACAGTTTCAGGTTAAGTGATTTCCCCCAGTCGGGATGTCGCCAGAACAGAAGTAATGAGTCAGACTTCCAGAATGCATAAAGTGGACGAGGTAATAAATGACATCTGTCAGAATGGTAGTGGTTGTCGTGTGATCGCTTGATGAAGAAAAGGGATCAAGCGATAAGGAGACCTAAGTCATTATACCCTCGGTCGCTAAGTCTCGTGATATTTTAAGGGTATGTGAATTTGTAAAGCGATTAAAAGACAGCCGTTCGATGAAAAAGTAAAAAGATCTAACGGAGGTCGCTAAGTCTGGTGATAAAAGTTCCCTAAGGAAGAAGTCCTTCCGACTCAGCGATTAAGGTGTGTCGCGAAGTCACTGAAAACATGAAAAGGGTACTTTTTCAGTAAAGGATTATACTAAGTGGATCACCCGACTCAGCGATCAAAGGGTTTTCGTGGAGTCTTGAAGTAAGAAATGAACATCTGGTGACTTGGAAATGACTGTAAAGTGTTAAGTGTGGCGGTTTGTCGCGTAGTCTGGAGATGAATGCTGAGTTAAAGTTAACTCTGAGCGACTAAGATTTTTTTACAGTCGCCTGATCGCTAGAAGACTTGGGTTAGCTGAGGTAAAGAAAGGCCGTTGTCACCAAATCTGATGATCAGACCATGGTTAAGAGAATGTGCTTGCGACAAAGAGACTTTATGAGGTCGCA
>MU225890.1:300536-312044 GCA_018584345.1 Thuja plicata
GTTGTTTACCCTTGAATGTGATGCAAGTGGTATAGTTGTTGGGGCAGTTTTGAATCAAGAGAATAGACCAGTGGCCTTTTACAGTGAGAAGTTGAATGAGGCTAAGAAGAGGTATTCTTCTTATGACAATGCGTGTATGCATACTACAATATTATGTTCTTATAAACATGAATCCGTAGGTGCATACTCAGAGGTGAGTATACCAACTACATAGGGGTCTTGAGCTAG
Source organism: Thuja plicata (assembly GCA_018584345.1). NCBI lineage: Eukaryota > Viridiplantae > Streptophyta > Pinopsida > Cupressales > Cupressaceae > Thuja > Thuja plicata. The sequence goes on from MU225890.1 coordinate 300,765, forward strand.
AATAGCTCCCCTAAGACCAAGAAGGTCTATTCAAGCAGAAGTAGAGGGTGCGTCCACTGTGGATGCATCAACTACTTTGTCAACATCATTTTCCTTCTTTACTTCAACCCAAATTTTTCTTAAACAAACTTGTCTTCTCCTTTTTCTTCAAATAGTGATTTCTTAGGATCCTCTTGCTTTTGAGTTCTGGATCTACAAAACCTTGAGATGTGTCCAGCCTTTCCACATGTATGAAAAATGATAGGAGGTCTGATGCTTTTGTTCATCATGCTACACTACTTTGTTGTGTGTCCATTGTAGTTACATATTTGACATGTGGTGTTCTGCAAATTCCTTTGAGGTTGATTTCTCTGATTGTTCTGATTCATTCTTCTTTGATTCTGCTGTGACTGATTTCTTTGATTTGTTCTACAATGTATAGCCCTGTGATCAAACTTATTACAGGAGAAATAGTAACCATTGAAAGGTCTTACCTCTTTGCAATCTCTTGCCAAATGACCATGTTTGTTACATGCATAAGAAGTTTTTTTAACTTGCTTGATTTCCCCTTTAGGTGGATCTGTTTTAATCTCTTCAACATTTTCAACTTTCTTTTCTTCTAAAGATGCTTCATGAGGTTTCTTTCTTTCTTTCTTTCTTTCTTTCTTTCTTTCAATGAATTGACTTCATTTTGTGCTACACTAAATCCAAGACCAGTAGTGTCACCTTTTTTATTTTGTGCATTAAGCTGAGATTGAAGTGAATCAAAACTTGTGTGGAGTTTATCAATCTTATCTTTTGCTTCTGTTAATTCAGATTCCAACTTCTTTTTTATGTTTTCTAATTCCAAAACTTTCATGTTTGCTTTCAAGAGTTCATCATCTAGTTGTTTTCTTTCTTTGATCTTTTCTTCAATAGAAATTTGACTGTCTACAAGCTGTTCATACAGATTTTCAATTTTATCTTTTAGAGACATATTCTCTTCATTGAGATTTTTGATCATTTTCCCTAAATCACTTGTAGAACAATCCTTCAAATATTTTCTTAATTTTTTGATAAGAATTTGTGAGCCATCAACTTTCAGTCTAAGTTCTTCATTTTCTTTTTCAGATCTATCAAGATCTTCAAGAGCTGCTTCAAGATTATTTTTCAAATGTTTTTCTTCTATTAAGTCCATGATCTCCTCAAGTGGTTAAACACATTTGTTGAGGACTAGATCTCTGATACCAATTGTTAGAAACACTGAGAGGGGGGGGGGGGGGAATAAGTGTTTGTCTATTTATTACTTTTCAACAACTTAAACATAAANTACCAATTGTTAGAAACACTGAGAGGGGGGGGGGGGTGAATAAGTGTTTGTCTATTTATTACTTTTCAACAACTTAAACATAAATCAAACATACATTGAATGAAGATTAACATAAGAACTCATAACACATGATATGATTATGGGGAAAAATTGATCAGAGGAAGACCCCGGTGGGAATTAGTACCCACAAATATTGTACTAGGTATAATGAACCTATTAAAGTTCCTTTGCCCTGTTAGAAGTAGTCTTTACAATATGAGTACAATGACCTAGTTAAAGGTTTGACCTTGTTAGGAGTATTTTACAAAGCCCTATTAAAGGTATATGGCTCACTCCCTAGGCTCACTGTCCAATAGGATGAAGGCTACAACCTTCTGAAAGATGATATACACTATATCAAAATGAACTGCTGTGATGACATTGCTATCTGATCACTTTTGTGTATGCGTGAATTCTCTTACTCTCTTAAAGAGCTATATCATATACTGACTTCATATTACTTCTCTTCTATATCTTCCTCTTGCATAATAATAGACGCTTTTAACATAACTTTACATTACATACTTATATGTTCATATCCGAATAGGCGCGACCCAATACAAGACACTAGTCAGCCCTAAAACAAAATATACAACGCTTCTAAACAAGTCATCTCAAGCATGTTTACTACAATTCTAATTACATTATTAAAAAGATATAACCAAAGGCACTTAGCCATTACATTACAAAATAATTCACACTGATCAAAATACTAGTTGGCTTTCATGATTTTTCTTCTGGACTGCTGGTCTACTGATTTGCCTGTAACTTTATTGTACTATTGTTTTGTACTATGTGTGTCTGGATGTAGCATGTACACATGTCATACAATATATATCTGAATGCACATATTCTAACTCAATCTCTCGCATGTGCGCTGATGTGCTGATTGCTGAGTATCTCTGTCTGCCCTGTTTTCCATACTTAGTCATTTTGTCTTTCATGACAGAAACTAAACATGACTTTGTTGCCATGATGACAACACAAAATGAGTCATGCATCCTCAGGATGTCAACTTTCCAACAAAGGGGTCATAAGGAGTCTTAAGGGGTCCTAGGACACATTAATGTGTCCTAGGATCCCTTTGTTAGAATAAATACATCACACATAACTAAGAGGGTGGGGTGATTCTGTGTTGCCCCAAAACACAAGACCTTTAACCAAAGTACCAACTTAATCTTTGATCCAAAAGATAAATATGAATGCAGGAACATAACACCAATATTTTTGACGTGGAAACCCTTTTAGGGAAAAAAATGGTGGGGATCAAACCCACAAGATGAATGTACTCTGCTAAAAGCACTATACCCTGTTATGAGTATTACAAAGGGGAATGCACATGCATTCAAGCACACTGCCTAGAGATCACTGCTCAAATATAGCAAGGATCAAAATCCCAAGCAAGTCTCACTGCCTTACAATAATATATGATATTAAATCATAAAGGACATACTATCTAAGGTCACAAAATGATAAACAACATCTCTGACATGCAAAAATAGTTTGAATGAAGTACACCTTTTCTCTGCCTCAATTACAGATTCCACTCATGCATCTTCTAATCACACACCATGCTCGCAATTATAAATGATTACATATTTATATACTTCACATTAATTCATCTCAACTAGGTCGGCCAGGGACCTAATTATGAAATATTAACTCAACACAACTCAATACTCAATGTGGTCCATTGAGTGTTGCCTAAGACATAACAATGATCCATAAAAAAAATGCTTGAACATGCTCCAGATCTATAAATCATGCAACAATACATCACAACATGCTACACCACCAAGTCATCCAAGAAAACATCATCAACATGTTACATGAAATATCTTCAATTTTTATCACACAATCCAAAGCGATCCACCAACACGAATAGGACACAATCAATAAATATCAGAAAGAAACATGAAATACCATGACATCAATAGGAACATCTTTGTCTCATAAATCATACTCATCTCTGCATTTTTCATTAGGAACACTAATACAAAATTACTGTCATAAAATAAAAATATGCTTTCCAACATCCAAATCATGAACCACTTGAACTGTGGACACACAATCAAGTCCTTAACTCACCATAATTTAGCAACAAAGACTATTGCATGAGCGATCCACACCGATCTAATAACTAAAACACTGTCACAAAATGAACAACCAAATAACAGTCTCTGATAAATCCTTCATAGTTCACTCAAATCAACATGCGTGTTAGTATTTAGAAGCACTAAGAGGGGGGAGGGGATGAATAAGTGCAGTCAAGTACTTAATATTTTTCACCATCGATCTAACAAATTTAATCAACAACTTCCAAATAATGAAACATACAACTGATGATTTCAAATAGAAGTAAATAACATCAAGCATCCACATAAGCATCACACATAACACACAACTTTTTTTACATGGAAACGCTTCTAAGAGGGAGAAAACCACGGTGGGGATGACACCCAAAAATTCAGTTCACTGTTAGGAGATACAATACCCTGTTAAAAGTGATTAGTACCTTGTTAGAAGTACAAAAAGACCTGTTAGATTCTACCTTTCTAGAGGATTTCAAAACCCTAATTAAGAAGTTACCCTGTTAAAGGATTTACAATAGGAACCTATTAAAGTTCACCCTATTAAGGTATTTAGCTTTCGAACCTAGAAGGTTGGCCTAGAGTAATGAAATCTGCCTCCTGATTTGTATAATGACATTGTTTTCCTATCAGATCCACTCTGATCTTTTCTTTCTGATGCTTCAGTAATATCTACTCCTTTAATCTATGATTGTTCCACTTGAAAATATGATCACAATCGTAAATCAAATGATTTATATCACCCTATATAGTGTTGTCCTTAAGTCACTTAATACCTAGAAACTTTCCATCATAGTCGACACAAATTATTGACCAACCACCTCAAGATCATCATCAACAATACCTAACATGTTGACATCAAAGATAATATCCATGTTTATGACCAATAGTCGATCTTAGATCCACCGCCTTAGCAGATTTAATATGAAACTCTGATCAATGAACCAATAGATATACTATGTTCTCCACCAAAAACACAATTCACTCAAATCACTAAATTACCTGTCATGATTGGAATCATGCATTCTACTAACCATACAAAAACTTCCTCTATGATCGCAATGCCTGATCTATATTGAAACTTGACCGCTACCAAATTCTCTAACTAAAACTATTCTTCCTGATCACCGATCAATGTACTTAACTATTTCTTCCATTACCAATCATGCAAAGATCTTACCGGTCGCTCCAATCATGTTAACTGGCAATGTTTCCATAAATGACAACCAATTATGCATCCCTTATGACCACTTATCATAAGAACTCCTAATACCACCATAATGCCAACAATCTCCTCCATTGGCATTGATGGTAAGCACTCTGTGAAAATGGTCTTCTTACCATCCTTAACAACATTTTTCCATACATAACTCCTCCTAAGCTCATACTTCCCATTAAATTTATTTTCACTGAACGCATACTCACACTCATAGTCCCCCTTTTGTCATACAATGACAAAGGTTCACAAATATTGCATACCAGGATTACATTCTATCAAATATATCTTTCAAGTTTGTCATTACTATCTCCAATGACATATCCCACAACCTTTTCAAATGGTTCATAGCAATAATCTACCCATGTAGATCAAATTATAACTCCTCCATGCCATCTAGAGTGCTCAATTCTGGTAACTCAATTAGAGTTTCTACATTCTTCACATTTTTTTGCATCACCTCTACTGTGGGTGCTAGATATGTTTGTAATTCAAGTAGTGTGATGACCCTCTTATCTTTTTTTTTTTCCTATAACTACCTCACATTGTTTGTGATCATTTTTACTTTGACACTGTATTATGATGTAGAGCTTGTGATAGGATCAAAATTTTCAACTAAGTTGTCAAGCTCCTTTTGTGCATCTTCTTTGTTCTTCTCCAAATCCTTGGTAAAATATGAATGTTTTGACACTTTGGTCAATAACTGACTGACCTCTTTTAGTCTTTTCTTTGTCTGATCCACAAGTTTTGAACGTGTCATCTTGTATTTAGCAATCTTCTCTACCAACTTCACTATTCTTTTTTTCTCATACTGATACTCAACCAACTTCATTGGTGCATTCTCCAAGTCAGGTACTTGATAAAAAATGCCTTTGATCAATATATCTAGCTAATCAATAGGAATATCATGTTTTTCATAATCCACATCATGTACTAGTTCACTGATTATGTTCTTGGCACTCTATAGTAATCTAATCTTATTCTTTCCCTTTAGTCTATCCCAAACTATTTTCACCTTAAGCTTCTCAGATACTTCCATTAACTCCTTAAGACTCATCTTGGTTATATCAAAAGGTTCTTGAATTTCTTCATCTACTAGTTCACCTTCATCCTCTTCCTCATAACTATTTGAATTCTTTGTTCTACTCTTCTTCTTTGTGCTATTTTCACCAGTTAGATCTAGCTTCCTCATTACTAAAAGTACCTCTTCATCACCCTTTTTATCTTCACTTTCCTATTATGTCACTTTCTCTTCAATCTTTTCTCTTGGTGCATCAACTTCAATTTGTGTATCAGTCATCTATATCTGCTCAGGGATATTAGAGATAACATTATCTATCACATCTCTAAACTCTTCAGCTATTGATTCTTGACCTTTTCCTTTCTCTTCCACTGATTTGTCTTTAGTTTCTTTCTCAGGTTTGATGCAGGAGCATCTTGGGATCTAAGCAATATAGCATCAACCAAAAACATTTCCTTTCAGTTGTTAGTCTATTTTCTTTTAGTCTGGTGTTTTTTCTGTTGATAGATCTGTACCTTTTCTTTTTGGTTGTAGTTGTGGCTATGCAGTTTTGGCTTTGTTTTGGATCATTTTCTATGATCGCAACTATTTTGGATTCATCACCCGAGAGTTATTGTAGTTTCTTTGCGGGATTGTACTATTCTTAAAGTTACCAATCAGAGGTTGGTTTTCCAATCTTTTCCTGATATTTTAGTTTCTTTTTTTGAGCGTGATCATGCCAACTCTGTATTATGTTTGATTCTGACTTAATTGCATGATCACATCTCTTATATTTTTTATTTGACACAGTCCAGGATGGAGGATCCAAGAATGGACAGTCTAAACCCTGATTGCAGCTAACATCAACAACAACAATACAATGGAACACAACCATAAAATAGATAGGAAACAACATCCAAATTATTGTAACATGCCAGGTTGTAAGGCCTTCCCAATTATGGCCAATTACAAAGATGAAACTCAAGATCTAGCACATATCTTCTACAAGAATTAGGCCATTTACCTTCTGCCAAAACATACAACTCTGATCCAATACTCAGACCCTCAAATCTGGTCATCTACCTCCCATCTGATACCATCCAACCATGATGCCCTAAGCTTAGAACATAAAAATACTTAAATACAAGAGGCAACTAATTGGTCGGCCACAAAAAAAAAACATAGGAGATACCAACGACACAGATTTAGGTCCCCACAATCCCCAATGAAAGATCTAAATTAAATGTCATGCTACAAATATTAAATGCACCAAGTCGACCTCCCAGATCTGCAAGAACACCATTCAACCAACCCAAACTATTGAGTGTTAGCAAAACTGTCAAGTGCCAGCAACCAATACATTCCAAGAAAGCAAGGCATCACCGAGAAAAAATAATGATCGATCTCCATAGGTATTGTAGAGAAAATTCTACCGAGCACTAGGGTTGCCGAGTTCTATAGTGATCAAGCCCCTTGGCCAACACAACAACCGAGCAACAATATTCCATGAATGAGTAACACTTTACCAACTAAGATAAAAAAAACACAAAGTACTCTCCAAAACAAACATATTTTTGTGTGATACACGATTGCCAAGAATCCTAGGATGCTCTTGCATCAGACACCCTAGGTAAAAGGTGTTCCCATTTTATGAAATCATAAACATCTTAAGGGAATAAAAATAGGTATTCCATATCTATTTTTAACCCATATCTCATCTTATCATTCATGCCATGTTGTATTCACTCTGTCCACTATCCCATTTGGAAAGTTCATCTATCCTACACTTTTATCATCTCTCCTATTTGCTACTTATAAAAACTGACCTTGATCATCCTCTACACTGCTGAAACCATCAGCATTTTGGTGAACCACATCCTCACTAGACTCACTAATCAACTCGGTATCATCTGCATCTCTTTGTGTCACTAGTGTCATCATCTTCTACAATATCTTCATCAAAAATGTCATCTGCCTCTTAATCTCTACAAGTTACTCAGAGATGTCATTATCTTTTCCCTTTAAACTCTCCTTCCTTTCATCCATAGGAATAAGTTCATCAACTCTCTACTCCTCATAGTTGTCACTGTCACTCGGACAACATCTGATAACTCCACATCCCTTAGTCCTTGATCTCTGCAAAGGTGTCATTTTATGTTTGGATCCACTATGCCTTACCATATAGGTGTTATCATGATCATCAAATATAACATGTTTTTCATATTGCCAAGGTCTACTGAGAAATAGATGACAAGCATCCATAGGTACCACATCACATAATATATCATTATAAAAAGATGCAATCTTAAAATTAACAAGGCATTTCTCCACAATCTTAACCTTAGATACATCTTGTATCCAACTAATCTGATATGGATTAGGATGTTTCCTCCTTTTAAAATTCAAATTACTAACCATCTTTTCTAAAACAAAATTCTCATAACTACCACCATTAATTAAGACATTACATACCTTGTCCTTGCACATACATCTGGTTCTGAACAAATTTCTTCTATGCACTGGCTCATTAATACATGCAACCAACCTCCTAGTGAGAAGAAATTCACCTTCTTTAGTAAGATTCACCATGTATTCCTTGGTAGTTAGTGCAATTCTTATTTTAGGACATTGAAAAGCCCTATGACCCTTCTCACCACACTGAAAACAAGTACCCATGAACTCATTTCTCCATCTTCCTCTTTGTCCACCATTGTAGTTCCTAGTGGTTTCACCACTGTCAGATCCTTCATCAGCCTGTTTAGGATTCTCTACCATATTACTCTCAGTAGTTGTTTCACTATTCTTACCACCTCAGATTTTGTTATTCTGTCTTCCCTCAAACTTTTTGTTTAGATTCTCCCCAATCTTCAATGCCATATGATAAGAATATCCTATTGTGTTCATCTGAATTGTAAGTAACTCTTCTTGTATAATAGGTCTCAAACCATAGATATAACTAACAACCTTTTATTTATCATCTTCTAAATGACGAGTCCTAATTAGGATTCTATAAAACTCCTTGCTATACTCTTGCACCAATTTGCTTTCTTTCCTTAAACCTTTCATCTTCTTAAACCTCTACAATTCATAATCCACCAGAATGAATTGCTTCTCCAACTTCTCAACCATCCGGTTCCATTTGATGATCTTGTCTTTATCTCTTTGACTTATTTCCAATTGAATTTGTCTCCACCATATGTTTGCATGACATTTTAGCCTTTTTTTTGCAAACCAAACTCTATTAGGATCTTCTACTTCCTCATACTCAAAGTATACATCCATCTCATTAATCCAATCGATCAACTCTTCTAGCCTATGACTCCCAATGAATGTAGAAAATTTGATCTTAGGTATTTTCCCAATTTTAGTTACAAATCTCAGAAATCTAGCCTCCTCTGGATCTCTGACATCTTCTATAGCCTCTTCAAAATGACCTTCTTCTTCAGACTCTTCACCATTATCTTGGCGTTCTCTAGACACATTCTTTGTTTACAACTCCTCTTGCAGATCTCGCACCTACTTCTGGAAAGCTTGGTAATCTTCAAGATTGACCTCCACCTTAGGTACTTCTTTCATGATCTCATGGATCTTCTTCGGAGGCATCTTAAAGATCTCTACAAATCCTATGCAACAAATCAACAAATTTCCAACCCAAGGTCTTGGTACAAACTGCCTCATCTTTGGCAATCTGTATACACGCTTAGGAAATCCAAGCTTTGATACCACCTGACGCAGTCCAGGATGGAGGATCCAAGAATGGATAGTCCAAACCCTGATTGTAGCTAACAACAACAACAAAAAACAAACATAGTGGAACACAACCATAAAATAGATAGGAAACAACATCCAATTTATTTTAACATGCCGGGCTGTAAGGCCTTCCCTCTTACGACCAATTACAAAGATGAAATTCAATATCTTACACAGATCTTCTACAAGCATTAGGCCATTTATCTTCTGCCAAAACATACAACTCATATCCAATACTTAGACCCTCAGATATGGTCATCTACGTCCCATCCGATACCATTCAACCATGATGCCCTAAGCTAAGAACATAACACTACTTAAATACAAGAGGCAACCAAAAGGTCGGCCACAAAAAAAAACATAGGAGATACCAAAGACCCAGATTTAGGTCCCCATAATCCCCAATAAGAGATCTAAATTAAATTCCATGCTACAAATATTAAATGCACCAAGTCAGCCTCCCATATGCGTAAGAGCACCAGTCGGCCAACCAAAACTGCCGAGTGTCAGCAACACTGCTGAGTGCCAGCAACCAACACATGTCGAGCAAGCCATGGATCACAAAGAAAGCATGATGACCGATCTCCATAGGCATTTCCGAGAAGATTCTTCCAAGCACTAGGGTTTCCAAGTTCTATAGCGACCGAGCCCCTTGGCCAAAAAAACAACCAAGCAACAACATTCAACGATCGAGTAACACTTCACCAACTAAGATAAAAAATAACACACCAAGTACTCTCTGAAACAAACATATTTTTGTGTGATACAAGATTTCCAAGAATCCTAGGATTCCTGAATCATTATTGGAGGTTGATCCAGTTGTTTTGGGTCCTGACCTAATTGTTGTAACATGTTTTCTTATTCTTCAAAAATGTGATCTTTTCTAGGCCGACTGATGATTGTAATTTTTATTTAGGCTTATGGACTTGTTCCTATGGACAAGAGAGTTTTCGTAAGATTATCTAGCATATCTTGGCTAGGGTTTGTAGAGAATTCTGATCTAAACAGGCATGGATGTCTGGCATGTGAGACTACATGCTATCGATTTGTTGTAATTGATTCACCTATCATAATTGAAGGCCGATCTCTCATTTTTCTCTTTGTTGGCTTATTTTTCTTGTTATTCTATTGTGTTGTGGGTGATCCAACAATAGTGGGTTACACTTTTCGGGAGGAAGGATTTCACCCCAAAAAGCGTGTCCCATGAAAAAAATTCATACTTTCGATCAGAACAAGCTAAAACTTTCGATCGAAAGTGAGTAACTTACGATCGAAAGTACCAAAAATGGGTACTTTCAATCGAAAGTACTTTTTTACTTTCGATTGAAAGTAGGTAAGTAATTTCAATCGAAAGTAGGTTAGGTATTTTTATTGGCATTTAAACAACCCGCCAAAATAGTCATTTTCACTGTTTCGGTTGGGTTGAAACTATGGGGGCTTCCGAATTACGGAACGTTGCCAATAGGTTTTTCACATTTCTATTTGCATTTTTTAATTGTTTTTTAATATATACTGTTTGTATATATGCATTATATTGTTTTTGATATACATTGTTTGTATATATGTATATATGCATATATATATATATATGTGTGTGTGTGTGTATATATGCATGTACATATGTTTATATATGTATATATGCATATATGTGTATATATGCATGTATATATGTATATATATGCATATATATATACATATATATGTATATATGCATATATACATGTATATATATATACACACACACATGTGCATATATATGTATATATATAATATATGCATGTATATACATATATGCATTGAATGTGCACAAACACACACACATATGTACATATATATATATATATATGTGTGTGTGTGTGTGTGTGCAATACACATGTACATATATATATATATATAT
>MU225890.1:340630-350762 GCA_018584345.1 Thuja plicata
TCACACTCCTCATCCCATGTGAAGACAGTGTCTTTATGTAGTAATCTAGTGAAAGAATGGCATTTTTCCGCCAATTGAGAAATGAACCTTCTTATAGATTGAAGTCTTCCTTGAAGTGACCTCATTTTACTAATATTCTTTGGAATTTCCATGTCCATTATTGCTTGTACCTTTTTAGGATATACTTCAATGCCTTTTGTTGAAACAATGTATCCTAGGAGTTTTCCAGATTGTACCCTAAAAGCACATTTCTTTGGGTTAAGTCTCACCTTGAATTTTTATAGCCTTGTAAAAATCTTGTCAAGTATGGATAGATGATCTTTTCTTTTATGCAACTTAGCTAAAATTTCATCCACATAATCTTCCATAAAGGTGTGCATCATGTCATGGAAAATGGTAGTCATGGCTCTTTGATAAGTGGCTATGGCATTTTTGAGACCGAAGGGCATTAAATTCCAACAAAAGGTACCCCATGGGCATATAAAATCTATCTTCTCTTGATCCTCAGGTGCTATGCAAATTTGGTTATACCCACTAAATCCATCCATAAGTGAAAGCATAGAATGACCTGCAGTGAGATCCATAATAACATCAATGCTAGGTAAGGGAAAGTCATCTTTTGGACAAGCAAGGTTTAAATCTCTGAAATCTGTGCAAACTCTTATGGTTTTATCATGTTTGGTAACTGGTACAATATTGGAGATCCATTCAGCATATGCTATTACTCTTATAAATCTTGCCTTGAGCAATTTCTCCAATTCAGCTTTGACTAATAGGGCTATATGTGGATGCATTTTTCACAACTTCTGCTTTACAGGCTTAACCCCTGGTTTCACATTTAAGTGATGCATTATGAAACTTGGATCTAATCCGGGCATGTCAGCATATGGCGATGCAAATTTGATTTGTTTCACTTGAAAGAATGCAACGAACTCTTCTCTCTCTAAAGGACTCAAAGATGCTGCTAAGTGAATGAATTTAGGATCTGTTTCTGTTCCAATGTTAACCTTTTCTATGGGTTCAATAAGTATAGGTGATGTTTCATCTTCGTGAGCTGGTAAGGTGTCCAACCTCTCTCCCTTAGGTGCCACAGTTGGGTTTTCACCTTCATAAACATCCTTTATTTTTACTTTTTTTGGGTCGAGCACTGCCACACGGTGGTTTTCACCACTAGACCTTCTCATTTTTTTGTATATTTTTTCTTCATTTTTTGGATTAAGAGGTTGAACACCTGCCCCTATCATCATTTTCGAAGTGAATTCATTGGTGGAAGAATTGGGTTCGACTGCATTGAGGTATAAGGCCATTGTATTCTCATTTGGGAAATAGAGTAAGTCATTTGACTCAGATAGATCTCAATCGATAAGTTCAGGATGCATTAGGAACAAAGATTTATTGTTAGGGCTTTCATTTGAAGGAGTTAGGGACATGACTTCATTGGATGGTTCATACATTGTATCGTCATGGTCTATGACATGTGCCTCTTCAAGATGGTCCATGGAAGAAGGATCAAAATCCTCTTCATCAGAGTCCTGTAAGATTTCTATGGGAAAGAAAGCATGTGGATTAAACACTAGGTTAGAATATCCCACCCACAAAGGTACCCAAGGTTCACCTACCCATTGAGTGAAAAGAGGTGTTTTTTCTATGTTGACTTGTTGAGGTTCACTTGATGTTTGAGTTGAATTTGAACTTTGAGCCGTATGTTCTTGATTCTCAACTTTAGGAGGAGTTGCATAAGTGTGAATGGTATCAATCTCTATGTCATGACAAGATTCTTCGGACAAGGAATCCCACTCATAATATCTAGAATCATCTTCACTTTCAGAACCTACCATATGAATATGTGCATGAAAATCATGCATGGGACTCAAACTTTCTCCTTTATGTTGAAAGCGTATGCCTGCTTTCTCTTCTTTGGCTCTCCAAACTAGTTCAATAGGTTCTAACAACCCTCTATGTCGAAATCCTAAGGGTCCTCTTCCCTTATACCCAATTTTCTTCATGATATCAAATCATTTTCCATATTGATCAGTTTGGATATTGATATGTTGCACCCTTTGATTAGAATTATCTGAATTATCATCCTCTTTATAGAGCCATTGTAATACCTCATTATCTTCTTTGTCTATTTCTTGTTTGTCACATTCCCTCACAAAATGGGAATTGTATTTTTGAGGTTGATGATCTTTGGATGGTTTCCCATGTGTCCTTGGAGATGTAGGTAAGTCAAAGAGGGAAACAAAATATTCCCCTACTCCTTTTGATTTAATTTTACATTGTTTCTCAAATTGATGCATTAGGTCACTCATTTTTCATAATGATCTTTCTTATTTTGTTCTCTGTCTTCCTTAGTGGGTTTAGAAGTTTCCAATCTTAAGATTGAAGTCTAAACTGAAGTATCCTTCAAGTTTGAACCCTCGTAACTCATCTTTTATTTTCCCTTAGTTGATGTAGTTGAGTTAGTTTGAATAGGGTTAGGAGTAGATGTGACATTTGATGTTGGTTCTGACTTTGCCTCTGTTAGCACTCTCAAATTTTGGAGAAATTTGGAGTGACTATACTAAAAATTCCTCTAAGGCAAGATGAATAACCCATAAAAACTTGCGGAGAATCCTTAATTTGAACACATGCAAAAAGAGGCCTAATGATTTTGTGAAAAAAATCTTGGGAGACATGTTCCTCACCTTTCATTTGGAATATGCAGTGGGTTCTAGCTCCTAAATTTCAGTTTGGACATGTTTTGGAGATAGCCATTCGGAGGTGCTTGTTCAAATCTGCACTTTTTCCTAAGTATCAATTTGCTGTAACAAGCCTAGTTTTTCTTTGAATATCTTGTGTCCTGTTAAGTTTCATGGCCCGCCACTTTGAGGAATGTTTTATGTGTATATTAGAGAGTTTATGTTTCAAAGCCCAATCCATTTTGAATATGTTTGATAGGTTATCCAATCCCTCAAAGTTGGTCTTCCAGAAATGTCTTGTTTCTTTGTTCTGCACAGATTTCTAAGTATCCCTGTTTGACCAATTGTAAATTTTGACCTTGTGACCTAACTAAAAAAATTCCTCTTGAATCATATTATAGAGGTCAAATACTTCTTATATGTCCATATTTAGGTCATGATGAATCCATTTGGTCAATTTGCTAAGCTCATTCCGTTTGAATTTTCTATCAATTTGCCAAATGGTCAAATGCAGAATTGCAGAATGACCTACTTTGAGGTCTTGCAAATGTGTATCTGGATGAATTATTTGGATAATTGAGTTTTACCTCATATTTTAACCATGGGGTTGAACCTACTTGGAGATTTTCAGACTTCTACCAATCTGATTGATCACTTTTCTTTGCCAATTCCAAATCCAACTTGTGCAGATTTACAATGTTGACAGAGTTGAGTTCACATGACAGTCATATTCAGAGGGTTATAGCTTTATGTTAGATGATTGTTTTTAGGTATGAAATCTGATTTTAAGTGATCGCCAATTTGATGCTTCATGGTCTAACTGATTAATGGGCAGCATGTTGGTAAATTGAAGGATCAAGACGGACGAAGTGTTTGAAATCCCTTTTTGTGAAAAGATATGTTCTTCAGTTTTCCATAGAACGAGGACATTCTCGATGATCCAATTGGAGAGTTTGAAAATATTAAATAAGTGGCCTGCACATAAGATGAAATTTTTTTATAACATTTACAACAAATGCAAAGCCTGCATGGAGATTGGAAGAACTCTGTGCAATGCATAAAGGGAGGCAACACTTGAAATTTCAAAATCCTTTGCAAAGCATGACATTGGAATACAACGCAAGGTTGTGTAGAATTAAATGGAAGTAGAGTATCTTGTCAAATGTCCAAAAAACCAGCAATAGACCAGAAGGAGATCACACACAACAGAGGGAATGCCAATATTGTTTTGAATGTTTAAAATTATTAAAAGAAATCTTCATTGCATATGGGTTGCGTAGACAGTAAATGGAGATTTTAATTATTTTGAAGCAATGTAAATTGCAAAAGGAATCCATAGAAAGGGGCACCCAACCCTCTGGAGGAGAATGGAGGACATTTTAAATGGTTATAACTTTTTATTACCTTTCATTATAAACACAAATTTGCAGAAAGAAAAAAAAATAGTCATATTGCGGGGAGCATAACTTCCAATTCCACCGTTGGATCTTTCTCAATTTTGGATATGTTGTCGCAAATCTAATTCTCCAGATTTTCAATGGAGCAATTTTCCAAATTCTTCCTAGTTCGTGAGATACAGTCAACTGTGTGCAGCCCTATCTAAGCTTCCCATAAAAGTCACAAAACACATTATCCCACATTGACTGGGTTTGCATTTTTCTTAGCATTTATATAATAAAGCTCTTGTATTGTATGTAAAGAGAAAAGCCAAGAGGCTTATGGCGGCCCCCTGGCTAGAATAATACTGGGCGTGGTGGGCCCCTAAGTTTTGAATGAAAATGCACAAAGAGCTTTAAAACTTCTAAAGGATTTATCCCACATTCATCCGGAAATGGAATGCAGTAATGTTTATAAGAAAAAAGGCTAACATATTACTTTGAAGACAAAGAGGAAGCTATCCAAATGTGAGCGGTTGGCGCCTTTCCTCGGGAAGCATGCCAATTCAGCTAACCTACAAAATTTTACAGATGAATTCACGTGGTCACAAAGGTGAAAACCAGCTCGTCGCATGGTCGCAGAGGGTTCGCAGTTGAGGTCAAATGTTGTGCGAGTGAGCGACGAGCTCGTCGCGCAGTCACTGGTGAAATGCAGTTGAGCCAAAAATTCCCGCGAGTGCATGATTGAGTTAAGTCGCGCAGTCGCCCAAGTTTTTTGAGATGTTGAAAAGACATGCGAGTGGGTGACTTAGCTTGTCGCCCACTTGCTCAAGGTTTGCAATGAAGTTCAAAAGTGATGCGACTGAGCGATCAATGCTAGTCGCGCACTCGCAGAGGATGCAGAGATGGATCTTTAGAGAAAATCAAGAGGTGCCACTTGTCCAATTCTGGTGCACTGTAAGTAAAAAAGATTAAAATATACATATTTTAAAATATCATTTTAATTCAATAGTTTGACTATTGAAAAGATTTCAAAATATTTTAAAGTTATTAAGGAATTGTGCACGGGAAAGAAAGTTTGTTTGAATGGTTCAGGGGGTAAATTATTTCAAAAGTATCAAGTATCATATATCACCGAAAAGGTCTCAGAATGAGAATTCTGATTTTGTGAGCCTTTTCAGTCTAGATCAAATCAGATTTTTGTAGTTAGAAAAAGAAGCAGTTGTAGATATTTTAGGAGAAGGATAGGTGTCAGTGATAGAATTTGTTTTTCTCATTCTCCTATATCTCAGATTCTTCTCAGTTGTACAGGGATGGTGAATTCAATATTGCAGGGAAGCTTTCTGATTTTGGGGTCTTGTTTTAGTGTGTCTTTGTTGTGTAAATGTATGGAATCAGGTAGCAAGTTAATGAAAAACATTGGAATCCCTTTTTAACATTTGTCTGATGTCTTTATGTCTGGTTTTGAAATCTTGTGTATTAATTTGTAAGGCATGTTAATGCACTAGTTATAAGATAGCTATGAATTCTTGTTTGAGTTTCTTTCAAGGAGAGAGTCAATCTTGCATACAAATTTTGAAGATTCAAGGTTTCACATGAATTTGATGTCCAAGTGTTGGAGTGAAAACAATGATTTGTAAGGCACTTCATTTGGGTCCTGTGTGTTTGGATTTAGAGGATTTTCTGTGAATGTATGTTTATATGACTCTGTTGCCTAATAGAAAAGGCACTGATCTCTTCTCCTTTATGTAGTTGTCATCATCAATCCATAAGATCAATTCAATTTACTTTTTTGTTTAAAGACCTATGAATGATTGTCAGATTGAGTGTGATGGGCAGGAATCCATCTCATGATTCACTGAAAGAAGTGAATCCAATAGGTACACCTGCCTAAGCCTTTGATCTTGAAGTGTAGGAGGATTGTTTGATCCTCATTACTTAGCCTTTTCTCTGACAAGGTCAGGGAAAAACTTTAACAGAATGGCGACTCTGCTGGGGAATTGCTGAAGTAGAATGGTTAGTGAGTGTAGGAGAGCTATTTCCTTTCATTTGATGTGTTAACCCCAGAATCTAGTTTTAAAAGAAGAGTCAAGCTAATAGAATCTGGATGTAGTTTCAGATTTGTGGAAGGATACCTTGGAATTATTTTATTGCAGTGAATATAAAAAGAATTGTGCAGCTTTGCTGGTTGGAGAGAACCCAGAAATAATTATATATGTCAAATGGATTTTTCTGTTTGAAAATTTTCCTCTACAAGGAGGTGGTGACTCTATGTTGAAATGAACCCAATGGAGCTATTAAGAAGGCTCTAGATCTGCCAATTTCCAATCAAAGAAATAAGAGCAGCAACTGCAATTTCCTTTCAGGTAATCCTTATATTTTCATGTGAAAGAAAAGTTCCTTATGAAGTGAAGTAGCACTAAGGAAAGGAAATAATGGTGATAAGTTGAGATGCTTCTCAGTTGTTGAATGTATTCTATATATTGTTGAGAAGTATGTTTATATTTTGATTTCATGCTCATTTGGAAGAGAGTTTAGTCTTTTTGTAAGAGGGCATGAAAATGGTAATCGATGGATCTGTTGTTGTTAAGACAGTATTTGTAATAGTATAAATATCATGATGTATGAGTCACATTTTATCCCTTACATGATTCCAAGTGTAGCCATGAGTTCCAATCAGCCTCAACCATATAATTTGAGGAGAGGTTTCAGTAATAAATTGTATGTAGCTCTAAATTTTGAAGGTATTCATGGTTACCCAAATGCTTTTCCACCTGAAATCAGAGAAAAATTGCCTAGATTTAGGGGTGAGAGAGATGAGAATGCTGAGAAGCATTGTAAAAAGTTCATGGACTTAATTGAAGATTTTGACATTGAATGTGAGGATAGTGTTATGAAATTGTTTATCCAGTCTTTGATAGATGATGCAAGATGGTGGTTCTCCTGTTTTCCTGAATGTTCTATCTCTTCATGGGAGGAGTTAAGATTATCATTTTTGGAGTGGTTTGGTAAAATGATTAATCCAATTGCAGCGATGAAGAATTTCATGGAGATAAAAATAAAGGATGGTGAGTTTATCCCTCAATTCAATCTCAGGTTTGTAGAAATATTGGGTCAAATCCCAATATAATTCAGACCAAATGATGCTTTTTGTTTGGTTGTTCATTTTGGGGCATTTGGTAAAAAGATGAATTACTTGTTAAGAGACAAGCAACCCAGAACTTTGCATCAGGCTTTTATAACAGCAATGGGCATTGGAAATAATTTAAGATATGGAATCATTCCAAGGGGTTTTTCATCTGCTGGAATTCATTTTCATAATATATAAAATACAGTGGATAGGTGTGGATTGATAAAACAAAATCACTGTCAAAGTATTTTTATCCCTGCTGATCTTAATAACTATGAGTTAAATTTTGTTTCAAAACAAAATGAGGAAAGTAAAAAGGAGGCAAGTGTTTTATCTGACAATGATGCTGCAGCCTCAACTGATGAAGTCATATAAGAATTTTTTGATGCTGATAGTGAGGATATGTATGAGAAATCGGTTGACGAAGAAGATCCATGGATTCACAATGGCTCTGATTTTTGTGAGGATAAAGTGATGGTTTAAATGCAGCCATCTGAAGAAGATGAAGACATGCCATATGTTGGAGATGATTATGAAGAGGTTGATTTGTCTAAAATAGAGATGAATTTTATTGTTTTAGCTAACAATGATGATAGTATTGATTTTTCATTTGTATGCTTTCATCGTATGATTTTCCATGTGAAGTTGCTGCTGATGGGTTAATGTTAGACTTGTGTGAACCGACCTTAGAAAGTTTTCAACAAGAATCAGTGCTTTTCCAAAAGGAAGTTAATCATGCTGATGTTACCTCTCATAACACTGATTAACATCAAGGAGATATGTTCCAAGATGATAATATGTACAATGAACTGCCTGATGATTTATTTGAACCTCAGTTTGAAATGTTTGGTGTGGAGTTGGGAGAGGATTCAGATTCTACTTCAGATTATTTACTTCAGCGAGAGGTATGTTAATTTTTGCAAGCATGGGATGATGATGAAAGTGTTGATGCATTGTCATTTAAAGATGTTGAAAAGAATCAGCAAGGACATGTCACCTATCAAACAAAAAATGAGTCTTTTGTTTTTCCAATTCAGCATGTTGATGTTACTCGAGATGAACTAAATATGAAGCCACAAGTGGTAGTTCATCATGATTCACTTGAGTGTTTCTGTGATACACATTGGATGGAATATGAATATTTTTCCTTTGATGTCCAAGCATTAATTGAAGTAAATCAGCATCCTTCTAGCCATGTAGTGGATTTGGAATGTTTTTCTTTTCAGCTAGTTGGAAATTTAAAAGAATGTGACAGCCTTCTGTTACATAGTGATCAACACATTTCATAATTTTGTGATTTCCCAATGCATATTGATAGTAAAAGTATTGATTATTTTATATGTGATATGCTGAAGATTTGTGGCAGTGTGTTGGATCAAGTAGATGAAAGTGATGTTTTCAGTTTACCCATGTTTCATGGATATGAGAACCATATTTTTGATAGGGGTAAGAGTTGATTTCAGACGAGGAAGGGCCTGTGGATTTTATGAATAGTGTGCACATTGTATAGTTTTTTTTTTTTCAGTTGTGTGTGGTGTGTGGCTTTCAATAAGGATTTCTAGAAAGAGAAAGGAGAAGATAGAAGAGAAAAATATGATTTGTTTGTGAATGGTCTGCTCTACCAAGAGCTTTTGAATTCTCTACATTCCCACGTGGGGCACGTGTCCCCAAATAGAGCCAATTTTAGAACTCTCAAATTTTGGAGAAATTTGGAGTGACTATACTAAAAATTCCTCTAAGGCAAGATGAATAACCCATAAAAACTTGCGGAGAATCCTTAATTTGAACACATGCAAAAAGAGGCCTAATGATTTTGTGAAAAAATGCTTGGGAGACATGTTCCTCACCTTTCATTTGGCATATATAGTGGGTTCTAGCTCCTAAATTTCAGTTTTGACATGTTTTGGAGATAGCCATTCGGAGGTGCTTGTTCAAATCTGCACTTTTTCCTTAGTATCAATTTGCTGTAACATGCCTAGTTTTCCATTAAATATCTTGTGTCCTGTTAAGTTTCATGGCCTGTCACTTTGAGGAATGTTTTATGTGTATATAAGAGAGTTTATGTTTCAAAGCCCAATCCATTTTGAATATGTTTGATAGGTTATCCAATCCCTCAAAGTTGGTCTTCTAGAAATGTCTTGTTTCTTTATTTTTCCCAGATTTTTAAGTATCCCTGTTTGACCAATTGTAAATTTTGACCTTGTGACCTAACTAAAACAATTCCTCTTGCATCATATTATAGAGGTCAAATACTTCTTATATCTCCATTTTTAGGTCATGATGAATCCATTTTGGTCAATTTGCTAAGCTCATTCCGTTTGAATTTTCTATCAATTTGCCAAATGGTCAAATGCAGAATTGTAGAATGACCTACTTTGAGGTCTTGAAAATGTGTATCTGAATGAATTCTTTGGATAATTGAGTTTTCCCTCGTATTGTAAGCATGGGGTTTTACCTACTTGGAGATTTGTAGACTTCTACCAATCCGATTGATCACTTTTCTTTGCCGATTCCAAATCCAACTTGTGCAGATTTACAATGTTGACAGAGTTGAGTTCACAGGATAGTCATATTCAGAGGGTTATAGCTTTATGTCAGATGATTGTTTTTAGGTATGAAATCTGATTTTAAGTGATCGCCAATTTTATGCTTCATGGTCTAATTGATTAATGGGCAGCATGTTGGTAAATTGAAGGATCAAGATGGACGGAGTGTTTGAAATCCCTTTTTGTGAAAAGATATGTTCTTCAATTTTCCATAGAATGAGGACATTCTCGATGAGCCAATTGGAGAGTTTGAAAATATTAATGAAGTGGCCTTGTTAATGTTTGTAGCTTCAGTCGTATGATCATTAGAATATATATAATACATGTTGATTAATAATAATATATTATATATGCTATATTATTATTAATCATATGAAATTTAATATTTAATATTAAATT
>MU225890.1:353066-366917 GCA_018584345.1 Thuja plicata
AGTGTTAATGTTTGTAGCTTCAGTCGTATGATCATTAGAATATATATAATACATGTTGATTAATAATAATATATTATATATGATATATTATTATTAATCATATGAAATTTAATATTTAATATTAAATTATTATATTATTCTTAATTAATAATTGATTGATGAAACATTATAAGATTGATTAACTTATGATTAATAGGAAGAGGCATGTCCTTTCTTATAAATAATAATGAATAGAAATGTCCCATGAAGGGACATGTCTCTCCTAGCCTCATTCCTAATATAAATGAAAGAGAGATTGTTGCATTTGGAAAACACATACAAAATATAGTGCTATTACATTTGCAGCTATCCTAAAACTTAACAGGCCTGCACATAAGATGAAATGTTTTTATAACATTTACAACAAATGCAAAGCCTGCATGGAGATTGGAAGAACTGTGTGCAACGCATAAAGGGAGGCAACACTTGAAATTTCAAAATCCTTTTCAAAGCATGACATTGGAATCCAGAGCAAGGTTGTGTAGAATTAAATGGAAGTAGAGTATCTTGTCAAATGTCCAAACAACCAGCAATAGACCAGAAGGAGATCACACACAGCAGAGGGAATGTCAATATTGTTTTGAATGTTTGAAATTATTAAAAGAAATCTTCATTGCATATGGGTTGCGTAGACAGTAAAAGGAGATTTTAATTATTTTAAATCAATGTAAATTGCAAAAGGAATCCATAGTAAGGGGTGCCCAATCCTCTGGAGGAGAATGGATGACATTTTAAATGGTTGTAACTTTTTATTACCTTTCATTATAAACACAAATTTGCGGAAAGAAAAAAAATAGTCATATTACGGGGGGCATAACTTCCAATTCCACTATTGGATCTTTCTCAATTTTTGATATGTTGTCGCAAATCTAATTCTCCAGATTCTCACTGGAACGATTTTCCAAATTCTTCCTGGTTTGTGAGATACAGTCGATTGTGTGCAGCCCTGTCTAAGCTACCCATAAAAGTCACAAAACACATTATCCCACATTGACTGGGTTTGCATTTTTCTTAGCGTTTAAATAGTAAAGTGCTTGTATTGTATGTAAAGAGAAAAGCCAAGAGGCTTATGGTGGCCCCTTGGCTGGAAGAATACTGGGCGTGGTGGGCCCCTAAATTTTAAATGAAAATGCACAAAGAGCTTTAAAACTTCTAAAGGATTTATCCCTCATTCATCCGGAAATGGAATGCAGTAATGTTTATAAGGAAAAAGGCTAACATATGACTTTGAAGACAAAGAGGAAGCTATCCAAATGTGAGCGGTTGGCGCCTTGCCTCGGGAAGCATGCCCAATCAGCTAACTAACAAAATTTTGTAGATGAAGTCATGCGGTCACGGAGGCAAAAAGCAGCTTGTCGCGTTGTTGCAGAGGGTTTGCGGTCGAGGTCAAATGTTGTGCAAGTGAGTGACGAGCTCGTCACGCAGTCACTGGTGAAATGCAGTCAAGCCAAAAATACCCGCGAGTGCGCGATTGAGTTTAGTCGCGCAGTCACCCAAGTTTTCCAAGATGTTGAAAAGACATGCGAGTGGGCGACTCAGCTCATTGCCCACTCGCTCAAGGTTTGCAATGAAGTTCAAAAGTGATGCGACTGAGTGATCAATGCTATTCATGCACTTACAGAGGATGCAGAGATGGATTTTTAGAGAAAATCAAGAGGTGCCACTTGTCCATATCTGGTGCACTGTGAGTAAAAAAGATTAAAATATACATATTTTAAAATATCATTTCAATTCAATAGTTTGACTATTGAAAAGATTTCAAAATATTTTAAAGTTATTCAGGAAATGTGCACGGGAAAGAAAGTTTGTTTGAATGGTTCAGGGGGAAAATTCTTTCAAAAAAATCAAGTATCATATATCACCAGAAAGGTCTCGAAATGAGGATTCTGATTTTGTGAGCCTTTTCAGTCCAGATCAAATCAGATTTTTGCAGTTAGAGAAAGAAGCAGTTGCAGATATTTTAGTTGAAGGACAGGTGTCAGTGATAGAATTTTTTTTTCTCATTCTCCTATATCTCAGATTCTTCTCAATTGTACAGGGATGGTGAAATCAATATTGTAGGGAAGCTTTCTAATTTTAGGGTCTTTTTGTAGTGTGTCTTTGTTGTGTAAATGTATGGAATCAGGTAGCAAGTTAATGAAAAACATTAGAATCCCTTTTTAACATTTTTCTGATGTCTTTATGTTTGGTTTTGAAATCTTGTGTATTAATCTGTAAGGCGTGTTAATGCACTGGTTATAAGATAGGTATGAATTCATGTTTGAGTTTCTTTCAAGGAGAGAGTCAATCTTGAATACAAATTTTGAAGATTCAAGGTTTCACATGAATTTGATGTCCAGGTGTTGGAGTGAAAAGAATAATTTGTAAGGCACTTCATTTGGGTCCTGTGTCTTTGGATTTAGAGGATTTTCTGTGAATGTATGTTTCTATGACTCTGTTTCCCAATAGAAAAGGCACTGATCTCTGCTCCTTTATGTAGTTGTCATCATCAATCCATAAGATCAATTCAATTTAATTTTCTGTTTAAAGACCCGTGAATGATTGTTAGATTAAATGTGATGGGTAGGAATCCATCTCATGATTCACTAAAAGAAGTGAATCCAATAAGTACACCCACCTGAGCCTTTGAGCTTGAAGTCTAGGAGGATTGTTTGATCCTCGTTAATTATCCTTTTCTTTGACAAGGTCAGGGAAAAATTCTAACAGCCTCTTTGGCCTCTTCCATGGTAATATCAGAGATAACTCTTTACCTATTATGAGGAATATACAATTCATGACTTGGCTTTAAAGCATTACAATATTGGAACGGGTTTGAATCTCTTCCAATTGTGATCTCCTCCCCCAGGTATGGAAATTTTATGCATTGGTGATATGTAGAAGGTACCACTTGCATCTCGTGTATCCAAGGCCTTCCTAGTAAGATGTTGTAGGTCAATTTCATGTCAAGGACCTGACATATAGTGTCCTTTTTGATAGGTCCCACTTGTATTGGTAGAATGATCATACCCTTTGAAGATCTTTCCTCTTCATCATAAGCCTTAATAGTGATTTGCTTCTTTGGATCAATGGAAGAATCAGATAACCCTTGTATGTGGTAAATTTGGCCTTGTTAATTCACCATACACTTCAACATAGTCCTTCTTCACCAGGTACACACAAGACTAAATATGAGATTATTCATCCTTTCTGCTTGATTGATTCAAACTGTTGCCTTCTATCCAGACGGGGTTTTCGAAATTGCTCTCAGAACGAGAGTCTCACAACCATGGACCAATCTAGGAATGAAGGATTTATCATGATGAATGCAATACAATGCAATATTATACTAAGAATTGAAATATGTAAGATAATCTAAGACATGATGATAAATGCAATTAATCTAGAAGTTGAAGCTATTCTATTGCAAAATGATATTATTCTATATGAAGTTATGACAATAATTCAGTATTCTAACAATGCATATTTTCTCCAGGGGTTTTGAATGAGAGACTAAGAGTTCTTTTATAAACTCAAAGATGATCAGAATATAAACTTTCCTCTTTAAAATAAAACAGATAGAAAAGCCAGTTCAAAATAGAAAGCTTTATTGAAAAGAATTCAATAAATTGTTTTCTTTCTCTTTAAAGCATAATTAATTCAAAGATTCTATTTCTGAACAAAGATAAGATTTTTGAGAGAATATTCAATTAATTAAATAAATATGACCTCATAATTACTTTTTTCTCAATTATCTGAATAATTAAATTCAATTATTGAAATGAGGATATTTATTTAATAGTTAAATATTATTTAATCCCTTTTTCACGTGTCTTAGCTAAAGAGGGTGAATTTAATTTAATTAAAGTGCTAGGAATTTATTAATTAAATTAATTCGATCATAGGTTATGTTTAGCTAAATAGATATTTAGGAATTAAATATGATGTATGATTAATGCAGATTTAGGATTTTCTACATTTGACACTTAGGTCGAGTAGAGTCAGTTAAAACTTAGAATTGCCTAGTACAATAGGACTTTGATGATCTAGAAGAATGACAAATGCAAAAAAATTGGTTAGGGTTGCAAGATGCCAATTTTGAGGTGTTACATTTTGCCCCTCTTTGAATTGATGTGCGAGCAGCATATTGATTCAAAGAATAGTCTGATGCCTGAAGCACAGAAGAATAGATTTGAAAATTGATGATGTAAAGATTTCAGAGCCATCTCTAGAATAGAGCTTGACTCTCCAAAGTCTAGGTTAGGTTTCCAAGACGCCGGTAAAATAGAGTTTTCAAGGATCATCTTCAGAATGAAGCTTTATCCTCAGGGATCCAGGTTAGAATGCCCCGATACCTAATAGATTGATATCTTTCACTAGGCTGTCGTCAGAACAAGGCTCAACCTTCAGGAGTCAGGGTTAGATTTCCCCGATACCTGTCCAACAAGATAATCAATAGATATTTTAGGACTATCTCCAAAATGAAGCTTAGTAACCCAATATCTAGGTTAGATTTCCAAGATATCGGTTAGATAGATATCTTTCACAAGACTGTCCCTAGAATAAGGCTCAACCTTCAGGAGTCAAGGTTAGATTGCCCCGATACCTATCTCAAAAGATAGTAAACAAAGGTTTTTAGAACTATCTCTAGAATAGAGCTTAGTCCTCCAATATCTAGGTTAGATTGCCAAGACATTGGTTAGATAGATATCTTTCACAAGACTGTCCCCAGAACGAGGCTCAACCTTCAAGAGTCAGGGTTAGATTGCCCCGATACCTGTCTCAAAAGATGGTAAATAGAAGTTTAGAATCATCTCCAGGATGGAGCTTGATTATCAGGAGTCAGGGTTAGATTGCCTCGATACCTGTCCCAAAAAGATAGTTTTCAAGAATCATCTCCAGAATGGAGGTTGATCCTCAAGAATCTGAGTTAGATTGCTCAGATACTTAAAAGATGACAAGATGTAAGGAACAAAGATTCCCTTATTGATTATGGAGTATCCAGTTTTGACTGTGAGGTACAAAAAATTGAACATGCCCCAAATGATGAGAACTGTTTAATATCAGATCAGATTGATTGAAATAGATTTAATGATGTAATCATCCTGCCCCCTCGGGAGTGAAATAGAAAGATGACACATCATATTGATGATGGAGAGCGAAAAAATTACAGATAGATGTTGAGTCAGAGATGAAGAAGAACTCAGAATAGATTACGGAAGAATTTAGAAGATTTAGAATCAATTTTGGGTGATTTCGAGGTCTGGTTGACCAAGTTTGACTAGGGTTGACTAGAGTTGACTTTTGAGGAAAAAAGTCAAAGAATTCAGAAAATGATGATACGATAAGATTCTGACAAGAAAGCGACGTCAAAAATTTGACTGCACAAGTTTCCGATCGTGTCGGTCCCAAAAATTTTAAAATGCGATTTTGAGCTATATAGAAGTGTCAGATTTCGATTTCGATCAAGAAAATGGGTTGAGCATATAGCTGAATATAGAGAGCGAGGATCAAACACTTGGGTAGTCATGATGAAACCAAGACTCTGAAGAAGAACTCCCCTATGTATGAACCCAGGAGAATGCAAAGAAGAGAACACTAAATTGTTGCCACAATGTAAGTCTAGAATGAACATGCAATCCTATGCTAGATGCAATATGAAAATGCAATTCTATGCTAGATGCAATATGAAAGTGCAATTCTAGGACATGGTTGTGAGACCCATCGTAAAATCATCATCATTGAGCATTTTTTGGAACATCAAAGTCGATACAACCCTTACTAGCGCCACAATGCAACCATAAGGATATGAATATGATTCTTCATCGAATGAAATGTAGGAAACAAACATAAGCACAGGGCACAAAAGCCAAGATGGCCTGAACATTGTTTCCAGTTAATGTTGCAAGATTACACCAGTATTGAGGCATTCAAAGCCAAGATAACCATGAGTGTGATCATGCGTAAAGAAACAGATCAATAACAAACAAAACAATAACAAACAGAGCAATAACACGGAAGGAGATAGTACCGACCTCACCATGGCATACAAATAAACAAGATCGAGGGATGTGAGGTTGTTCCACCTTATTGTGGGAGCTCTTATCACATACACCCTATTTATTTGACATTGCCAGATCATCAAGACTATACCAACAAGTAGTAGACAAAGAAAATATCAATGAAATCCATAAGAATACACAACATACAAAGAAATATTCAATCATAGCTCAGCCAGTTTGAAAGTTTTCGAATATATTCATGTTTAGAGGGTGTTAAAAAAAACACTGTTGTGCTTGTGAGTGCATTTTTTTTAATTGTTATTGATAGATGTTTACGTTTGAGATATCCGATGTGTGTTGAAAAACATAGATGTGTCCAAAGATAGTGTTAAAAAACACTATTTATGGTGGTGTTAAAAAACACCAGTTTGTGTCAGTAGCGAGTTGTCCTTGAGAAATGACAAGATTACTGACGTAGGTGTAAATAAAAAATGTGATCAAATGGGGGACACATACCCCCAAGTAACAATGACTGACTTGACATATGTTGCAAGGAAAAATGAGATTTGATTGCCCCCAAGCATATGGCGCTGAATCAATGACAAGTCAGGAGGGTCCGCAAAGGGACCAGAGTGTCACAAAAGTGACCAAAAGATATGTACAAATTAAAGCAAAGAATCGTCAAGACAAAATATCGATAGAAAGAGCGTGTGAGTATAACTCCAACTATAACGGATGTGAGAAATCTCAAAAGTATAGCGATAGTAGGCAGACGCAGTGAGAACCACTAGTGATTGACTCGAGAGAGATGCTCAAATGAAACGATCATGGTATAAGCTATACATCAGTAGGTAGACGCAGTGAGAACCACTGGTTACTGATGTGAAGAAGATCCTTTAAAAGATAAAAGGATAGTTCCCCCTAGGTTAGGAGGGTTTCCCTGAGAGTATGACCAGTTTCAATCCATGTGAGTTGGTGTCTTGATGGGAACTGAAAGCAAATGTAAGCAGGAAAGCATGGAAAGCAGCAATGCAGGAAAGCAAATGCATAAAGCCAAGTGGTGTTGCAATAGATATAGCATTGTGGAACAAGAGGCACCTATTTACCAGGTTTTCACCTTCTTGGCATAAATTCTTTTTTTTGCTACCATGACACCTGTTTTCCAGGTTTTCATCAATGGCACTTTTTTTCTTTCTCTTTTTTTTTGTATTTTTCAATTTTTTAATTTTTTTGTATTTTTTGAAATATATAATTTTTTTGGAGAAACATCAAAGCGCCTATCGCTAGGTTTTCACTAAGATGATCATTTTTTCAGGACTTTTTCAGATTTTTAGAATTTTTTTAGGATTTTAGTATATACATGAGTATACTGAAGATGTCTCAGCTGTAGAACCGCTTCAGATGAAGAGCGTTGATGGGATCTTTGAGTTGTTCTCCTTCAGTAGTAGAGAGTTGATAGGTACCAGACCTAAACACTGTAATAACAATATACAGACTGAGCCAATTTGGTTCAAACTTCCCTTTCTGGATCTGATGTTGCTGATTCTTTGGGTTCTCCCTCAGAACGAGGTCACCCACTTGGAAATATCTTGGTCTAACCTTTTTGTTATAGCTCTTGGACATCCTCTTTTGGTATTCTCTAAGGTGATCAAATGCCACTTGGTGATGTTCATCAAGTAATTCTAGCTCTTGTAGCCGAGATATTCTGGTATCTTCATCAGTAATGAGGCCCTTCAGAGAGACTCGCAAAGAAGGAATCTCGACCTCAATAGGTAGCACATCATCTGCTCCATAAACCAACACATAGGGAGTGGCCCCTGTTGGTGTTCTTATACTTTTCATGTATGCCCAAAGAGCTGGATTGATCTGGAGATGCCAATCTTGTCTGAATTTATGCACTGTGCGATGCAGGATCTTAAGGATTGTTTTGTTAGATGCTTTCATCTGTCCATTACCCTGAGGATAATAGATGGAAGACCAATGTTGAGTAATTTTAAACCTAGAGAAGAGCTCTGTCAAATCCTTATTTTTAAATTGTCCCCCATTATCTGTGATAATTGCTGAGGGTACACCATGCCTGCAGATGATGTAGATGAGAATAAACATAGCTACTATTTTTCCATTGGCAATGGTGAGAGGGACTGCCTCCAACCACTTAGTAAAATAGTCTGTAGCTGTAATGATAAACTTATGTCCATTGGAGGACAAGGGGTAGATTTGACCCACCACATCAAAGTCCCATTGTTGAAATGGCCAGAAGGTAATGAAGGGAATCAGCTCCTTGGCTGGAGCATGAATTAGGTTGCAATGTAATTGACATTGTTTGCAAGACTTAGCAAACTGTGTTGCTTTTTTTTCTATATTTGGCCAATAGTAACCAGCTCTAATAATTTTACGGGCCAATGTCAGGTCATTAGAGTGTGACCCACAGATGCTTTCATGCACCTCTACTAACGCTCATTTGGATTCATCAAGTTTTAAACACCTAAGGAGGGTACTGTCTAGACCATGTCTATACAAGTCTTTAGCGATGATGGCGAACCATGAAGCACTACGAATTAAGTGAGGTTTCTCATTCTGGGAGTAAGTGTCCAGAATAATCTAGTCATGTAGGTAGGAGAAGATGTGATGGTAGCAAGATGAGTCATGTCCTATAACATAATATATCATCTGGGAATTAGGGGAGTCATAGGCTAGGTAGCGTAATGTCTCTACTAGGAATTCATGTCTAAAATCATTTTCAGGCATCTGCAGCATAGAGGCAAGAGTAGCCATGGCGTCTGCCGCTTTATTATGTCCCCTCAGAACCTGTTGAAATGTGATATGAGTAAAATACTATTTAAGATCATCAACCAACCATTTATAAGGCACCAACTTGTCATCCCTTGTTTGATAGATATCATTGACTTGATTGATGACTAGCTATGAATCGCCAAGAACATTTAGTTTTTTGACTCTCCACTCAAGGGTGATCTTCATACCATTGATTAGGGCTTTGTACTCAGCAATGTTGTTTGTACAAGGAAACAACATCTTGTATGCTTTTGGTAATGAGTACCTTTGAGGTGTAATAAATAGTATCCCAGCGTCTGACCCCTGTTGGGTAAATGAACCATCAAAAAACATAGTCCATGAGCGATGTGTAAGAAGTAATATGGACTCATCTGGATATTCAATGTGCAATGGTTGATGATCTACTAGAGGTTCTTCTGCCAACTGATCTGCTATTGCTTGGCCCTTAATGGCTTTCCTTTCAACATATTCAATATCAAACTCACTGAGAAGCATGACCCATTTAGCTAGTCTACCTGTGAGGGTAGCTTTACTAAGCAAATATTTTAGAGGATCAATTTTAGCAAGTAGACATGTAGTATGAGCCAGCATATAGTGCCACAATTTTTGTGAAGCAAACACCACTACAAGGCAAGACTTCTCTATAGCAGAATATTTCATTTCATGTGAGACCAGAGTTCTACTAATGTAATAGATAGCCCTTTCTTTCTTGTGCTGATCTTCTTGAGACAAAAGGATACCCAATGATGTATCCATAGTAGAGATATACAGTATAAGTGGCTTCCCATGGATAGGAGGCATCAAGATTGGTGGGTTCGCAAGATACTGCTTGATTTGTGTGAACCCTTCATCACATTATTTGTTCCACTGATAAGCCACACCTTTGTGCAAAGTCTTGGTAAATGGTTGTGACTTGTCCGCTAGCTGAGAGATGAAATTCCGGATAGACTGCAGTCAACCTTGGAGTCCTCTCATTTGTCTGGTATTTTTTGGTGGTGGAATTTCCATGATAGCTTGTACTTTTGTAGGATCTACTTCAATACCTTTGGTAGAGATGATATAGCCAAGTAATTTTCCAGATGTTACGCCAAATGCACACTTCTTAGGATTGAGTCTCAGACTGAATTGTTCCATTTTATCTAGTATAGGACCTAGATCAGGAAGATGTTTCTTTCGGTACATGCTCTTAGCCAAAGTGTCATCTACATAATCTTCTATTATTTTATGCATCATATCATGAAATATGGTGGTAACCACTCTCTGATATGTAGCACCGACATTTTTGAGTCCAAAGGGCATGACATTCCAACAGAAGGTGCCCCAGGCACATGTGAAGGCAGTTTTCTCTTGGTCCTCTGGCACAATTTTTATCTGGTTATAGCCAGAGAAACCATCCATTAGTGAATACATTTCATACCCTGTCATCATATCTACGATCATATCAATATTAGGCAATGAAAAATCATCCTTAGGACATGCCAAATTCAAGTCTCTGAAGTCTATGCAGACTCTTATGGATTTATCATGTTTTGATACTGGAACAATATTAGAGATCCATTCTGCATAATCAATGACTCTGATAAACACTACCTTAAGCAATTTCTCCAATTCAGCTTTGACAAGTAGAGCTACGTGTGGATGTATTTTGCGAAGCTTCTTCTCGACGGGCTTAACACCTGGTGCAATGGATAGATGATGCATGATTAGATTAGGGTCTAATCCCAGCATGTTTGAATATTTCCATGCAAACTTAATCTTTTTGCTTCTAAAGAATGTAGTGAATTTCTCTCTTTCTGCTTTTGATAGTGATTGTGCCAAGTGAATAATCTAAGGTTGTGCCTCTATACCCAAGTTGATAGGTTGAGTTGGTTCAATAAGCATAGATGATCTTTCCTAAAAATGACTCAGAAGTGCATAAAGTATCTCATCCTCGGGCGCCTCAGAGAGGTTTTCACCCTTGGATACATCTTGTATTTTGACTGTTTTAGGCTCTAATACTGCCACAAGGTGGTTTTCACCATCAGAGTGCCTATTTTTTCTTCTTTTTATTTTGTGACTAAGATAATTGATGTCTACCTCGGTCATATTGACACTTTCTTCACTATTTGGAGACGTTACAGGTTCAACATCGTGTAGGTAACAAGAAAGAGCGTAATCATTCTGGAATGTAAGGACTTCATTAGATGGGGAGGTAGAGTTCCAGTCTATAAGCTTAGAATGGTGAAGTGAAAGAGGAGTGATGGGTTCAAGTGCATTCATGATATAATCATCAAAGGCATGGACAACTAAGTCGAGACCCAAAGTGATCTCATCTAGAGGTATAGTCAAATTCCTTTGATTCCTAGCGACCGTAGTAGATGACATGTTAACACCTAGGGAGTCAGACTCATGTGACCCTACACTAGACCATTCACCTACTTTGAGAAGGTTTTCATATGCATTAGTTGTATTTGTATCTCTATCAGAAGTAGCATATGACAAGCTGTCGAACTCATATTCATGGGAGTCTGTTTCATCATTAGGTCTCATGTCAAGAACATGGGTGAAATCAATCCTTTATCCCCAGTTGGGATGAGTTCTTCCTAGAACCTCTACTATGGTTAGATGAGCACCTATTGACCTAGGTACCTCAGTAGTGTTTGTACCATCAGCTGCCTCTTATGTAATGAGAAGTGACTGGAATTCCTGGTCAAACTATTCTTGAAAGTGTGGTGGTATGAATAATTCACCCTGATGACTAGGGTTCAGAGTATATATGTCTTTCCACTCTTCATAAGTTAATGGAGCAATTAAAGTGGTGGTATCAGAATCACTGTCAGTGTCTACTATACTGATATGTGGTACAAATTTATCTGGCTCAGCAAAGAATGCTGTCAGGTCTGGTGGAATAGGATAAGGAAAAGTATCCTCATCAGAGTTGTCTTCAGGTTCTGCAATTTTAAGTGTTTCTACAGGTGTTGGTTTCTTATCTTCTCAAGGTAAAAACTTATTTATTCGTAGTTGGAATGTGAGTTTATGGAAGCCTATACCTATAGAGTCGCGTGTTCTGTGACCGATAGCTTCAAGTGGTCCAATCAATCCCTTATGATTCGCACCTATGGGACCATCTCCTTTATAGCCAAAACATTGCATAATAGATAAACCTTTACCATATTGCTCAGGTTTCATGTCATAAAGAGGAGTATTTTCATAATTGTCTTCTCCTTTATAGATCCAAGCTTTGATAGCTCTATTTTCAGCTTCTTCTTCTAATGGTATTGTGGCTTGTACAAAGGTATCACCATACTTTGTTGGAGGAGGAACCGTAGAAGGTTTAGTGTTCTCAGAAGGTCTCCCAAAGGAACAGGGAGACAAAGGAAAACATGTAATAGATAGCACTGGTTCAATCTGATATCCTCCCATATCAGTTTCTTTGAGTGTCAAACTCTTTTCCATTTCTTTTAATTTATCCTCAAGGAGTTCAATAGATTCTCTATTGGTAGGCACAAGGATGTCAGCAGATTTTGTGAGGGCATTGCAATCATAGCGTGTATTAGTAGGTATAGTCACTTCAGAACCTTGGAATGGGAACTTAATGCACTAATGGTATGTGGAAGGGATAGCTTGCATTTCATGGATCCATGGCCTTCCTAACAATTTATTGTATGCCAAAGGAATGTCAAGCACCTTACAGATAACATCTCGTTCAACAGGACCAAATCTAATTGGCAATACCACTAGCCCCTTGGATTTATGTTCTTCCTCATCATAGGCTTTAATGGTAATATTTTTGCGAGCATCAATTCAATCTTCACCATAGCCTAACTCAATAAGGAAACTAGCAGAGCAAATATTTAGGCCAGCACCATTATCTATGAGAACACGACGAACACGCTTTGGACCTATCATGAATTCAATGTGTAGAGGGTTATTATACAGGTGACTCAAAGAATGGTCATCTTCCTCAGAGAAAGAAAAATAATGTGAGGAGGTCAAGTGACCTACCATAGATTGAAACCAGTCGAGATCAAGATCTTTTGGGACATTTGCCTCAGTGAGGGCTTTGTCTAGGATTTCCCTATGAGCAAGGGAGATTTTTAGGAGCTCAAAAATAGTTATCTGAGCATTAGTACGTTGTAATTGATCAAGGATGCTATAATTGATAGCATTAGATGAGGAACCCACTTTGGGATTCTTATTAACAGAGTCAACCTTAACTTTGTCTGAAGGTTGAGTTGATGTAGATATAGAAGGCTCAGGACCTTTGAGAATGATTTTAGCACGAGATCGAGTAACAACATTAACGCTCACTTGAGACTGTCCTTGTTCAGAAGACTAAGGTGTAGACCCTCACAAAGTGAAAGGTGTTTTGGACTTAGAAGTATCTTCCTTTCCCTTAAGAATGAGGACATTACAATATTCAGTGTCAACAGGTTCAACCATATTAATGACATTGTCATTATTGGTGTAAGTATAGTTGACCTTAGCATCAGTATTTTTGCCTTTAGATGATTCCCCTTTCCCATGAGGAGGAAATGGATCCTTGAAAGCTTGGTGATCAGATTTTTTGTTGTGACTTCCCACAGCAATAACCTCACTATTGATGAGATCCTAGATTGTATGCCGCAACTTAAGACAAGTAGCTATTTTATGACCTTTGTTTTGGTGAAAATCACAATAAGCAGATTTGTTCCACCAAGAGGGTCTTGGTTGTGGATCATAAGGTCATGGATTAGCCAATGGAGTAAGTAACTGATTGTCCATAAGAGTCTTGTAAACTTCCTCAAGAGGTTCTCCTAAAGGAGTGAACTCACGCTTGGGCCTAGGAGCCCAAGGTTTAGGTACAAAAAACCATGAAGTACTCGGTTTGGATTCCACTGTAGCCTATTCAGTGGCTTTGGCCACTTGCATCATGGTAGTGATATTAAAGGTAGACTTGGAAGGCTTAGCAGTCACATTGTCTACAACACCATCATTCACAACATTTTGGTTCTTGTTGGGAAATTTGGATTTATCTTTGCTTGAGGAGGAAGACCCTTGTTTATTTTCCTTGTGTAAGGTC
>MU225890.1:390929-430246 GCA_018584345.1 Thuja plicata
GGTATCATCAGTGCACATTTCTTCAGTGCTTACAAATGCCTTATCAACTTTGTCCATATCTTTTTCAGATGCAATCATGGATATCTTGACATTGTCAACTACTATAGTGTCTTCTAAGTCTTTATCTATATCAGAAGTTATTGTCACTGTGGGCGCTGAGACCTGTGGACTTTTCATAGGCGCAATCTGAATCACTGGTTTTGTAGCCTTTTTGGGAGGAGCTAGAGTAACTTTTGCTGTAGGTGCCATTGGTGGATACATGTGTCTGTCCATAAATACTTTTGCAAATGCCTTTTTAGTCTCCTTACGTATCTGTTCATACTCCTTGTTCATAATTTGTAGGGTGCTTGTCTTAGTTCAGAGATGAGGCTTCACCAGATCTAACAATATAGCCTTCTCATCATGCGAGCATATAGGAAGAAGAGTATCCAATGTTTCTTCTCTTATCCTCATATCTTAATCAATTGCATGTCTTTTCATGATCTCTAATAAGTTCCATAACTAATCTGGTATCACTTTCTTGATTTCAAGAACTGTCTTCTTGAACTTGATCATATGAGATATGATCATAGAGTGTATCTCAGTTTTATCAATTTCTTGATACTTGTCATAGACTTTAGAAAGTGTATCTAATCTCCCTTCATTAACAATCCTGTTCGTCAAAAAATTTAGATTAGGTCTAAATCCTACCTCAGGAGGAGCTTGAGTATTCTTAGCTTTTCTCTGAGTGTTCCTTGAGGAAGGGTGATTTGTAGGTGCCTATTTTCTTCCTCTAGTCTTCTTGCTTGGTGTAGTCAATGGAGATGAATCTAAGTCAATGGTGGTAGAGGGTGCAGAGGTGCTCTCTATTTTCTTCTTCTTCTGGATCTGTTTAGCTTTCTCAAGTTCTTTTTCTATCTTGGCATCTCTGGCTTTGTTGAGATCTTCTTGAGTGATTCCATGAACTTTCAGAATGTTAGATGTAATTCTGGATGCTTTCCTTTTATTATCATCACTATGTAAGACAATATCCACTTCATGGGTCTTCTCTCTATAAGTGCCCCACCTAGGCTCATTAGGATCTTTGGGTGCTGACAATAGGACTTGCACATATCCTTCTAGCACATGTTCTTCCACTTCATAACCAAGAGGATGAATCCATTTGGTTCTAGGTTCAACTGCCTCCATGCATGTGCAATCTGTTTCTATGATTAAACATATGGTATCCTTGTATTTGTCAACTATCTTCTCAAATAATCTATACCTATTCTGCATTTTGATCCTGAATGTCTTTATATCCATATCCATGGCATCCCTTGCACTACTCTCTAATGTGAACTTGAGTGATATCTGAGACATTGTGGGTTTGCTCTTATCTAGGTAAAGGTTTGCAACCTTTCAAACTATATGGAAATACAAGTAGATGATCAGAGATCCAAACCTGAATGTCTTGCTCCTATCATGTTTGATGATTCAGATGTTGTCAATAAATTGACCACACAAGATCTCACATAAGTTGTATTGAGTGTTATCCTTCACCATTCTGATAGCTGCTAGGACTGTTGCTGCAGAGACACTGTTCAATTTGCTAGCTTTCTGAAACTTATACCCAAGTATCATTGTTAGAAGTTTTATGTCATCTTATTTGATAGGGTCAATTGTCATTCCGTGCTTGTCACTTCTAGATAGACAAAGTTGTTCAATCTTCTTTTTGACATCCTTGCCAGTGCGAAAGAGTGGTCCAGTCTTGGGAAGTCTAGTTAATTCCTGAATTAGGTCTATGGTGATATGCACAGGGACCTCACCAATCCATTAATGATCATCATGTATTCTGCTCAACAAAACCTTTACCCATATAGGCTCATCAAATCATGCGCATTAGAATACTCAAAGATAGGGTTATCAATCAAGTGCGTGAATTCATCTTTGAATGTGTAGTCAGGTTTCATCATGGATGCCATATGAGTAGCTATTTTGATATCTCCTATTGTTTCCTTCTTATAGTAAATATACACGTGGATATCTTCCACGTGAACAACACCTAGCAGGGTTTTTGAGAAAGCCCCTTCCACATCATCCAGTATGGATTTGAATGGATGTTTCTTGAATACAAATCTTTTCCTCTCTGATATATCAAACACAACTGGAGTCACCATACTTACTTGGAATTTGCTTAAGTAGGGTTTCACGAAATTCTAAAATGACACAACTGCTAGGGTTTCGTTCCAAACTTCTTATCTATTCTCTCAACTGCTAGATCTTTTATGCCTTCATGCCTTGATGTCTAGTGCTCCAATGCTCTCCAAATTCTATGCTCTTCAAATGAAAGTGTGAGAAAGATCAAATACTTTATTTCCTTTATACAATCTACAACATTTAATGTTTGCAACCATATGCAAATTACCCAGAGATTTTGAAACTTTGATCCTGATGCATTTTAGACAATGCATGAATGCACATAGCAATATTATGTTCTTGTAACCATGATTTCATAGGTGCATACTTAGAGGTGAGTATACCAACCGCGCAGGGGTCCTGAGCTAGAATAGCTCCCCCTTAGACCAAGAAGGTCTATTTAAGTAGAAGTAGAGGGTGCATCCACTATGGATGCATCAACTACTTTGTCAAAATCACTGTCCTTCTTTACTTCAACCCAAATTTTTCTTGAATCTTCATTTGCTTGAACAAACTTTACTTCTCCTTTTTCTTCAAATAGTGATTTCTTAGGTTCATCTTGCTTCTGAGTTTTGGATCTACAAAACTTTGAGATGTGTCCTACCTTTCCACACATGTGACAAATGATAGTAAGTTTGATGCTTTTGTTCATCATGCTACATTGCTTTGTTGTGTGTCCATTGTACTTACATATCTGACATGTAGTGTTCTGCAAATTCCTTTGAGGTTGATTTCTCTGATTGTTTTGATTCATTCTTTTTTGATTCTGCTGTGACTGATTTTTGCAATGTATAGCCCTATGACCGAATTTATTGCAAGAGAAAAAATAACCATTGAAGGGTCTTACCTTTTTGCAATCTCTTGCCAAATGACCATGTTTTTTGCATGCATAACAAGTTCTGTTAACTTGCTTGATTTCCCTTTTTGGTAGATCTTCTTTAATCTCTTCAACATTTTCAACTTTCCTTGCTTCTGAAAGTGCTTCATGAGGTTTCTCTCTCTCTAGTAATGAATTGACTTTAGTTTGTGTTATATTGAATCCAAGACTAGTAGTGTCGCCTTTTTTCTTTTGTGCATTGAGCTGAGATTGAAGTGAATCAGAACTTGTGTGGAGTTTATCAATCTTATCCTTTGCTTCTGTTAATTCAGATTCCAACTTCCTTTTTATGTTTTCCAATTCCAGAAATTTCATGTTTTCTTTCAAGAGTTCATCATCTAGTTGTTTTCTTTCTTTGATCTTTTCTTCAATAGAAATTTGGCTGTCTGTGAGCTGTTCATCCAGATTCTCAACTTTATCTTTCAGAGACATATTTTCTTCATTGAGCTTTTTGATCATTTTCCCTAAGTCACTTGTAGAAAAATCTTTCAAATCTTTTCTTAATTTCTTGATAAGCATTTGTGAGCCATCAACTTTCAGTCTAAGTTCTTCATTTTCTTTTTCAGATTTATCAAGATCTTAAAGAGCTCTTTCAAGATTTTTTTTCAAATGTTTTTCTTCTACTAACTCCATGATCTCCTCAAGTGGTTAAACTTATTTGCTGAGGACCAGAGCTCTGATACCAATTGTTAGAAACACTGAGAGGGGGGGGGGGGGCAANTGAGAGGGGGGGGGGGGTCAATCAGTGTTTGTCTATTAATTAATTTTCAGCAACTTAAACATAAATCAAACATACATAGAATGAAGCTTAACATAACAACTCATAACACATGATATGATTACGGGAAAACCTTGATCAGAGGAAAACCTCGATGGGAATTAGTACCCACAAATATTGTACTAAGTATAATGAACTTGTGAGAGTTCCTTTGCCCTGTTAGAAGTAGTCTTTACAATATGAGTACAATGACCTGGTTAAAGGTCAGACCCTGTTCGGAGTCTTTTACAAAACCTTGTTAAAGGTATATGGCTCACTACCTAGGCTCACTGCACAATAAGATGAAGGCTACAACCTTTTGAAAGATGATATGCACTATATCAAAATGAAGTGCTGTGATGACATTGTTGTTTGATCAGTTTCGTGTATGCGTGAATGCTCTTACTCTCTCAAAGAGCTATATCATATACTAACTTCATAGTACTATCCCTTTGTATCTTCCTCTTGCATAATAAACAATGCTTCTATCATATCTTTACATTACATACTTATATATTCAAATCCGAATAGGTGCGACCCAAAAACAAAACACTAGTCGGCCCTAAAAAAAAATATACAATGCTTTCGAACAAGTCATCTCAAGCGTGTTTACTAAAATGTTAATTAAATCATTAAAATCATATAACCAAAGGCGCTTAGCCATTACATTATAAAATAACACATGCTGATGAAAACACTTAGTCGGCTTCCATGCTCTGTCTCCTGGATTGCTGGTCTATTGATCTACTTGTAACTTTTCCATATTGTAGTTCCATACTATGTGTGTCTGGATGTAGCATGTACACATGTCATACAACTTATATCTGCACGTGCATACACTGAATCAATCTCTCGCATGTGTGCTAATGTGCTGATCGCTGAGTATCTCTGTCTACCTTATTTTTCTTAGTTATTTTATCTTTTGAGACAGAGACTAAACATGACTTTGTTGCCACGATGACAATAGAAAATGAGTCATGCATCCTCAGGTAGTCAACTTTCCAACAATATATATATATTTAGAATCTAGATAAAAAATCCTAAAAGACTCTAGTTTACTTCATCTTCTGATTTCAAACGGCTTAACGACAATATGCATCCGAATCTGAAAGTTTCTTTCAAAATGTAGACTTCACTGTCCGTTTAGGCAGAAAAGTGTAACCCACTATCGAGGGATCACCCTTGTGTTGGCTGCAAGGATTAGATTGACTTTTTGGGGTTTCTCCATCCCTGACTACATGAAGTGGTATTAGAGAAAGGTTTTTCATCCTTAGGGTTTTCTTGTGTGGTGTTGGTTGAAAGGATCTGACCTACGATGACTATGGATTGTGACAATGGCCAAGATAAATGCTAGAGGAGGAGCATGACATGCAGATCTAGATATTTTGGATTTGTTGAGGCAAATATTTGCAAGATTGAAAGTAGTTGAGATAGTCCAGAGGAGAGGAAAACATATATAAGATGTAAGTGATGAAGAAGGAGATGAACCAAATCAGAATGAAGTAGTAG
This sequence comes from Thuja plicata, assembly GCA_018584345.1. Classification (NCBI taxonomy): domain Eukaryota; kingdom Viridiplantae; phylum Streptophyta; class Pinopsida; order Cupressales; family Cupressaceae; genus Thuja; species Thuja plicata. The sequence continues at coordinate 396,227 of MU225890.1, forward strand.
AAGGTGATAACCGGGAAGCACAACCTGAGTTGAATCAAGGAGAGGAAAGATTCATTAGGGCCAGAGACCTCATTTCAACCCACCTGATTATCATGGTAACCTAGATGTTGATGAGTTGATATATTGGATCACAGAGATGGATAAGTATTTTGAGCTTGAAGGGACTAATGAAGAAAGGAAGGTGAAGTATGTTTGTACCAAGTTAAGAGGACATGCGTCCCTATGGTGGGAACATTTGCAAACAGATTGAAAAAGAAGAGGTAAAGACAAGATCAAATCATGGGACAGGATGGTGACCAAATTAAAAGTAAAGTTTTTGGCTGAATACTATCAAGTAAGTTTGTTTATTAAGTTGCAGAATTTGAAGCAAAGAGATTTAAATATTAAGGGTTATATTGAGGAGTTCTACAAGTTGAACGTCATGTGTGTTCATGTAGATGATGAAGCTAAACAAGTTTCTTGATACCTTAATAGTTTGAGGGGTCCATACAAAATGAATTCATTCTAGTGTAGATTAGGAGTATGGAAGAAGCTTACAAGTGGGCCTTGAAAGCTGAAGGGAGGTTGAAAAGAAGGCATGAACAAAGAAAAAGAGGTAGAGGTGGAATATTTCAAAGAGGTAGAGGTATATCTACTACAAAGCAGAGTAAACATGAGCCTGAATTTAAGGACACCAATCTATATAGGAGGAATGATAGGATTTCCTATCAGAATGAAGGGCAAGGAAGTGGTGAGAGAAGGAAGTTAAATGACACTTGTTTCAAATGTGGTGAAGCATGGCATAGAGCCTTTGAATGTAAACAAGGTAACTTTGTAAGGAAAGAAGAAATTATTAGGAGAATAACATTTGCTGATGAAGAGTCCACCGGTTCAGTGAACAAAAATCAGGTAGAGGAAGGTGCAAACCTAATGACTAGGAGGATTCTATACCATGGAGAATAAGAGGAGTCTATATAGAGGAAGAATTTGTTTAGAACAATATGTAAAGTGCAGAACAAGGTGTGTAATGTTGTCATAGACAATGGTAGTTATGATAATCTTGCTTCAGAGTAGTTAGATAAAAAATTGAAGTTTCATAGGATGAAGCATCCTAAACCCTATTAGATTGCATGGATTCAAGATGAACATAAGGTACTGGAAAGTGAACAATGTCTAGTTAAATTCAAGATTGGGAAGTATTATAATGAAGTTTTGGGTGATTTTATGCCTATGAATATGTGTCATGTCTTGTATGGCAGTATGATAGGTAAGCCATACATGATGGTAGAAGGAATATTTCTACTATTGTTGCTAATGGGATGAAAAAGAACTTGTTACCTTTAGGGAAACCTCTTAAGAGTGAAGTATGTACCAGTGCAAGAATCTATTTGGTAGATGGTAGGATTTTTTGGATGGCATGAAGAATAATAATGTATGTTTTTCTTTAGTACCTAAGGAGTCTTAGAAGACGGTTTTAGTAGAAGAACATCCTAAGGAGATTTATGGATTGTTGAGTGAGTATGATGACATCATATCTAATAATGTACCTGATGGATTACCATCTGTAAGAAGTATTAGTCATTGCATGGATTTTATACTAGGTGCTAGTTTACCAAATAAAGTAGCATATAGGATGAAACAAACATAGAATGAATAACTTAATAGGAAAATGCAAGATTTATTACAGAGAAGGTTGATCGGAGAAAGTCTGAGTCCATGTGCAGTACCTGTTGTATTAGCAACTAAGAAAGATGGACAATGGAGGATGTGTACTGATTCAAGTTCTATTAATCAAATTACAATTAAGTACCAATTTCCTTTACCTAGGATGGATGATTTGATGGATTGTTTGATTGGAGCTAAGTATTTCATCAAGTTTGACTTGAAGAGTGGCTATCATCAGATTAGGATAAGAAAAGGTGATGAGTGAAAGACCATTGTGATGTGTTTTAGTGTATACCTGCAAATAACTACACACAACACTCAATAAGACATTGTATTAGTAGATTTGTATGAAATTCAATCCATTGTAAGTGTTGGTACTATTTCATGTTTGGAATATGCCCTGTAGAATTTTGAGGTCCCCTATCATTCACGTTATCCAAGGGTTTAAAATCATGGTTAAAAATTGTTCTCATACCATTGCAAATTCTATTCTAACCCTAGACCTAGTTGAAAATGTTGACAAAACCCTTGTTTTATGTCTCCTAGTGTAATTTTGGTCATAAAAACCCTAAGCATTGAAATGTCTTCTAATTTCACATTACCTTTTTCACTTAAGTCATGTCTCAAATGGATTCATTTTAAAAGCAGTCATGTGTATTAAAGTTGTCAATCCTAACACTGGGGTCTCACATTATTCCCAAATTCCAAAGTCCGCTGAGGTTTTAATTAAATTCATTATATGCCAGGCATATCTGTTTTGATCCGACAGATCACTTAATGGCTTATTCTCCAAGATGCATGACATCTATTGCTTAAGCCATTAAGTCTAAGCGAAGCGTGTCCTTAGTGGGTCTGGTGATTAAAAATATTATTAGTTAACAATCAGGAAGGTCTTGTTTCATCAAACGGTTGACTTAATGACTTGGCCCCCAAGATGAACGACATCTATCGCTTAAGCGATTAAGTCTGAGCGATGCGTGTCCTTGGAAGCAATGTGGGTCCTGTTGCAGATAGCATAAAGGTGACTAAAGTTTGAAAAGTTCTAATGGTGGGCTTAATTTCTTATCTCCAAGATGCTCAACATCTATTAGTTAAGCCATTAAGTGGTGTTGACATCTAGTAGTTAGTGGACCTAGATATTCAGAGCTGGCGATGATTAAAGTGCAGTTAAATTGTTTTTCATCCAATAGTCAGCTTAATGGCTTAACTTCAAAGTAATTGAGATCTAACACTTAAGCCATTAAGCGGTGCTAATGTGTGTCAAGCTGATTATGTGTAGTCCACTAAAGGTGAATCTTGCCATAGGATAAAGTTTTGAGAAGTTTAAAAAGATCTGACGGCTCACTTGACGAATTAAGGAAAAGTTGATCGACATCTATCGCTTAAGTGATTAAGCCATGATGCCATGTATCCTAGGTAGGTCCGGCTGAGGTCATAAGGGTCCTATAAAATGTAGTTATTGTGTTAAAGGCATGGCATGTAAGAAAGAATCAATGGCTGATTTAATCGCTTAGAAGGCAAACTGATCAAGATCTAATGGGTAAGGAATTAAGTTTGAGCGATGCGTGGCATAAAAGGTGGGTCGAGTACATCACAGAAGTCATGTTAATGAGGGTGCAAGTGTAAAAAGATAGGATGGTTTGCTTAATCTCTTAGAGGTAAAGTGAATGAAATCTAATGGACAAGCGATTAAGTGGTGCTGACACGTGTCCTAGGTGAACATTTGTTTCCAGGAAAAGAAGAGAACCATCAGATATAAGAGATGTTGTTTAGGATCTACAACCTAAATTCAAAGTTATTAAAATAAGTTTCAGTTAGCCGTTAAGCCATGATTTTAAAGTAGGAAAATTGATTGTAGAACATGTGGCCACTCTAGTTGAATTCAATACGAATGACTGATTTGATTGAAGCCATAAAACTAGTTAATTCGACTTGAAGCCGCAATAATTTACCAAAGTCATTCGAGCAAAGAACAAAATTGTTGAGATACTCAGCTCCTCGCAACAGAATTGTAGAATGGGAAATTCTTCTCTGATTCAAAAAAATTTAGGTTCCTAGTAAGATTTGCAATTCAAAAGGCTTTCACAATTATCATTTCAAAATCTGAATTTCATCTCAGTAAAAAATCCTTACGTTTAGAATGGCCCCTAGGATTGAACTTTCAGGAGAGGTAGATTATCATAAAAGAAATGTTAGGGAGAATCTATTGAAACAATTAAAAGGATCCATAGGTGATGCAACCTAGATCAAGAGAATAGTTCCATCACATCCCTATTTCAAAATAGGAGAAGGCTTGTATGACTTGGGTAGGTGGGCCAAAGATGTTAAAACTAGTCTAAATGGTCTAACTTTGTTTAGAACTTCCTACAGCCAGAGGAACGCCCCTACCCCTAATTGTAACATATGGGACTTAGACATGGGAAATTTGATAGTACCTGGGGTTTTCATGGATACAGATTTATGTACCCTGATAGCCAATACTTATGAAAAAGTGTCCAGGGTTGTTAGGGATACACAGGGAAACATGCTATTGACTGTCTCAGCTGATGAAATCAAAGGAATTTTCAAGTTGAGTGATACTTCAATACAAATAGATGATATTGAATTCAAACATTTTAAGGAAGTATACCAGACCCAGAGGGAGTATCACAGAAATGAGGCCTTGAAAGGATAACTTAACAAGATAGGGGATTTGATTGTAGTAGGGCCTAAAACACCAGAACCATTTAAATTGGATTATTTTAATGGCAAGGCCAAGAAAATGTATAGTGCCCTATGCCAAGTCCTAGGAGAAGATGAGGAGAAAAAAATGCATGTTTATATAATGCTCATGGTAGTTCAGATTCTACATCCCCACCTATCAATAGTTTTTGAATATGCCTCTTACATTGCCCAACAAATGCATGAAGGTTTGGCAGGTATCCAGGACAACAACATACTTAAGCCAATGGGATGGTATTCCCTTATGAAGTACATGTTTTGGTTCAATAATGCTGACTTCTTTGAGGAAGAGATGGACTTGACTAAGTTCCAAGGTGATAAGGATTTGCCTATTCAGATGTGGGGTGCTGATCTATCATTGGATAGAAAAGAAGCCAATTATGTATACTTTGACAGGGTTTTTTCCACTAGGCTTAGGTCATTGTTGTGCAATCAGAATGCCATTATCCATACAAACATGATGAGGTTGCTAAAACCCACAGAGTTTGCCCCAAAGTTAAAAATTGCCCACAATTGGGGAGATTTGATTTTATACCTTGTTTCTATAGTGATAAGGGTTTATGGATTCAGGGGAACCCCCAATGTTCTGCCCTACAGAGTGCCTTTAAAGATTGGAATTGCAGAGGTTTTGAGACAATTGGGTGGATTAGAGGAGGAAGCCCTAATAGGAAAAATGAATGGAAGAATTTTCCCTACTCTTACAAGAGCCCATCATTTCATTATAGTAAAGGGTGGGTGGGCACAGTTTGATAAGTATTTTGAACCTTACCACTTAGCAACATATGTATCCAGGTGTGCAGACAATGAAGATTTTATAATGGGCATGTTCAGAAAAAGAACCAAGTGCTTAACATTAGAGCACCAGTTTAATTTCCCTGAGGATATTATTAGAAATTTTTTTGATCTAGGTGACCAGGAAGTCAGGAAAGAGAAACGGATGGTGTACAAGAAGTCTTTGGACTTTGTACACAATTTTGATAAATCTTATGATCCTTTGAAGGAATTTTTCCTTTGGGCCAAGAAGATTGAGTCCCTAATGAATTTATTCGAGGGAATCATGTAGACCCTCAGTGAGAAGAAACAAAGGATAATGGAAGCTGAGCTAGAAAAGGCTCATGCCATCTTGAGAAAACTTTCACAAGGAAGAGTAGTCCCACCAGGGAATTATGTGGTGTACAAGAGGAGAGGGTACACTACTATCATGCCCAAAGTTGATAAATATTTTGAGCATAAAGGAAAGAGGCTAGCAAGTACTAGTGCCTAAGAGATGCCCTCTAAAAAGAAAAAAAAGGTGGAGGGAAAAGAAAAAGAGAGTGAGTTGTACTCTCCCTCCCAGTCCCCTATACATTTGGATGACCAAGCCATTGCTGAGAAATTGGTTCAAATGAGGAACACTAGTGAAGGTTTTATTATTTCCCAAGAATTCTAAGAAGGAGTTCCAGAGCCACCTAGGCATACAAATATTGATCTCACAGTGGCAAAACTTATAGGTAAAGAACTAGATCCTGTAACTAAGCAGGCCAGTGAGGAGCTCTTTTCAGATGACAACTTTGTGAAAACTAGGGCCTTCATTCAATTTCTATGGAGAAATCACATTGATGATTTAAAAAATAAATGCCAAATTTTGTAGGAATCTCAACCAAATCATGCCAAAGATTATATAGAAACAGAGGTCAAGCAGGAGCTAATGTCTAAATTTGACAAAATCACCGCTGAAGAGGGTAGAGAATTGGTCAAGGAACAGGGAGTCCTTATCCTACCTCAGTGGGAATTGGTTGATGTAGTAGTTTCTGATGCTATTAGAAAGGAGGAAAAACCATTGATCACTGCTAGAACATCAATTGGTACCCATTTTAGTGATAATCATGTAGCCCTAGAAATCTGGGCCTTGAAGAAGAAGGACAAAAGAAAAGTAAAAGAAGATGATCATTGAGGATGCATGAAGCCTCATTGTTAAAAGAGTTTTTGATACCTCAGGTACTGAGGCAGCTAACCTTGTCCTTAAAACTGCTAATCTGGGCCTGAGGGTGGATGAAAAGGAGAAAGAGGCTTATAATAGCCTGAATAAAAAATATGAATTGGTATTAAAAGCATACAATGATGAAAGGGTTAAATCCCTACATAAGAATAATAGAATAGCATTTCTGAAGGGGAGACAAATAATAAAAATAATTCCCTAGATGATGATTGATTAGGAACCTCACCATCCCTCATCATCCATCCCATTTGTGACTTACCCCCATCCCCTACACCAGTAAGCCCTACTACCCAAGCAATCATTGATGCTAAGAAAGCAGAGTTAGAGGCTGAAAATAATAGGTTGGTCACTGAAAGATCAAGGTTGGAAGAAGAAAAAAAGGATCTTGAGGAATCACCTGCATATAAAGAAGCTGAAGAATTGGTGAAGTAGAATCACTCTAATAAGATATTCTTTAACCTCAAGAGGTGTGCTAATGAAGTCAATCTTGCTAATCTTTATTTGATGGGAAAGAAGATTGTCAGCATAATAAACAGGCATGATGAAGGTAAAGAGTGTTGGGGCTTGATAATTGAGAGTTGGAAAGGGAAGAAAGCCCATGTAAAGTGATTTTATTCCACCTCAAAGGAGCAGAATAATATTGATATCATATTGATAAGGACTTACAAATGCCTTAAATTGATGACTGACCTGGACATCAAGAAAAATGTGATCATCAAAAAGATAGAGACCTTGAGAGGAGAATTTTCTAGAGATAGGTATGATATGTTTCCTAACATGTTCAAAAAGGGTGGAGACATAAAAAATGAAGCCCTGTGGCTAAGGTAGTTGAATGAAACATTAACCAATAGGACAAAAAAAATTATCACATTGGAAAACACAGGTTGGTTTGTATTAACTATTGACATTCTCAACAAGGCCAAGGCATTTTTTGAATCTTTGGAATCAGAGATTGAGAAGGCCAGTACTGATTGGGAGGAGTTCAACAACCAAAAAGATTAGGTTCTCAACTTTAGTTGGCTGAATGATGAGATGTTTACCACCTAGGTAAGAAAATATGGTATAGTTACTCCAGTAACAGAAAGTAGTAATGTAGGAGTGACAACGAGAACCAGCGATGCTTAGTAGTTTGAATAAAGGCAAGTACAAGATTCTACATCAGTGAAGACAAATAAATCCATATGATGAAGACCTAACAACTTCAAATTAGTTGCAAGTATTCAGGCAGTCATCAGACAAAAGACTATGTAAATTGTAACAAAGAATGGTTATTCTCTCCACCTGATATTTTGTCCTATGTGAGAGGTGTAAATTTTGTCATATAGCTTAGTCATCTGATGCTTGTTGCATCCTTATTTTCTAAAAGGATTCCAAGATTACTAAGGCTATCTATAAGTAGCAAGTTGGATTATATTGTAAAGGATGGTAAAAAATAAGACTAAGAGGTAGACTTCTGAATTGTGTCTAAGCTTTAGTTTGGAATGAGTTTGAATGTACTGAAATCAAGTTTTTATCAATAAAATACAATGGAATCTCCATTTTGATACCAATGATGTCTTTTTTCATTTACATTTTAGCTCTTGTATGTTTGATTTGTAAGGCATCTTGAATATTCTAGTTATAAGGTAGCTATATTACTTTTTGTAAGTTGCTTTCAAGGAAGGTCTAAATCTTGCAAATAGTTATAGAGAGTTAGGGTTTATGAAAGAATTTGATACAGGGGTGTGAGAGTGAGAAGATAGCTTGTAAGGCATTTTATCTGAGGTTTTATTTTTATTTCCATTGATGATCTTTGATGTATGTATATTTCATCCTGACTCTATGGCTCGGGATTAGGCACTGGCAAATTTCTGATGAATGGTTGTTATCATCAATCAAATATTAATCAATATTTATATTTCTATTATTTCATGTACATGTCTAGATAATTGTATGAAATACTTTTCATCTTAGTGATTCCTTAAAGAGAGAATCAATAGGTTAACCTTCCTAAGCAACCTGGATTAAAAAGAAGAAGGATCATGAAACCTTAATCCACTATCAAATTTACTAAAAAATAGTAGTCTATTGAAGGTACACTCGCCTAGGTTTGTGGAGCCTAAAGTGTAGATGGATGTTTCATCCTTGTTAATTATCCTTTTTCTTGTGAGAATCTAAATTGGGAATTAAAGAGTCAAGAAAGAATTTAGTGCTACATACTGATTCTACAATAAAAAGAGCTAACAAATTGGTGACTCTACTAGGGACGTTGTAATGTTCTAAGAGTCATGTTCATGAAAGAGTTTGTCCTAGAAATACTTAGAATTCATCTATTTTTCCTCATAGTCCTAAAGGAATGTCTATATTTTCTATCTGTTATCGCACACTGTTTGAAATTTTTGATCCTAAAAATGATACGAATCTTGTCTCAGATAGAATGACTGGTGATTGCAAAATTTTTGGTTTAATACAGTGTATCTTTTTCAAAAAATGTTGCAGAGTGGATTTGCAGTAATATGAGTAGTGAAGGAGCATTTTCTTAAGATTGCCAGGTGAGGAATTAGCGAGAAATCTTTTTCTCTAAGTTTCATCTTGACTTATTACTAAAAGGGAAAATCTGAGTCAGGAAAATATAATCAGTCTTTATATATTTGTCATCTAAAAAGAGGTGGCGACTCTAACCTCTGTGTACTCCAGTGTTGCACATTAAACATATTGAAATATTTTTCTATTATGTAGGATGAGTTGAGAAAGAAATACCAGATCATAATTTGAAATAAATCCAAAAAAGGATGTTGGGGAAGAACTTCATACACCTCAAAGGAAATAGTGGTCCAAGAGAGGGACATCAAATCATGATTCCCAACATGCCTCTAAAGGAAGGGTGGAAACTCCTGTTCCAGAAAGAAATTCATCTTCATCTGAAGATGTATGGCCCATGGGACCAGTTGATACTTACAGAGCTAATGCTAATTTTTATCCCTTTAGGGATGGAGAAAATATTGATATAGGTTTCTTTCCTACAGAAGAAAATCTTTCTCCACCAGAAGAGACCTCTACTGCTGAAACCACTTCATATGATTCTGATAAATTGCAAGATGAAATTATGGCCTTAAGAGGGAAAAAGAAAGAATAAGAAAAGGAAATAGCTAAAGTAGAGGTGAAACATGGACATAAGATATATGAATTACTATTGGAAAGGGAAGAGCTCTTAGCTGAGACTAGAAGGAATGACCTTTAGGCTAAGAGCCTGAGTTAAGAAGTTAAAGGTTTGAATCCAGAATTATTTGGCAACCTTGATGACTTGAGGAGAAAATCCCAAATAAAATCCCAAATCCTAAAAAGGATGAATTTGAGAAGGAAGGACCTGTCATCAGGAAATTGTTCCCATATGAGATTGAACAAAATGAAAAACTTAAAATGACTACTAAGGATGCCCCTAACAAAGGTAAGCAAAAAGCTATTGGTATCAACATAAATGAGCCTAAACAGAAAATCTCCATCCCTGTAGGAATACCTCAAATTGATATGGACATTGAACAAGCCAGGAAGGCTAAAGATGACTTGGAAAGATAATTAGAGAAGTTGGAATTGGAGGCTACTACAGCTGATATGAGAATGAAGATAGCTTTAATTCATGCTACTACTAATACTATTGCAAGTAGTTCTATGCTTGTGAATCAGGGGGTACAACAACTAAATCCATCTATTGATCCTAATGTGAACAATAAAGGTGCTGATCCTAAAGTTCAAAGCTGTGGAAAGAATCCAAGTGTTCAAAATTTTTGCCTTGGTGTAATTTCTCAACCTATGGGTCCTGGTCTAAATGTACAAACCTCTAATCAAAATGAAGGTGTTCCCCCACCCATTCAGAGTCAAGGACAAGAAACTGGACAAAGTGATAATAACACACTTGGAAATTTCTAGAGAAGACCTGTCCACATGAACTGGTATAGAGCCCTATTTTTTGAAGGCATTCCTGGTCACCCTAATGTGATCCCCAATGAGGTAAGAGATAAGATTCCCAAATTCATAGGAAATAATGTTGTATCTTGTGAAGAGCAGTTAAAATCTTTCAGTGATAAGATAACTGATTTTGAAATTGAAAATGAGGATGTCATTATGAAGCTTTTTGTTTAATCATTAACAGAAGATGCTAGGGATTGGTTCAAAAATTTACCTAATGATAGCATTACCACTTGGGATCAATTTGTAAAATATTTTAGGGATCAATATAGAGAACATGTGAACTCTGGATATATGCTTAATGAATTCAATAATATTAAGAAGCATCCTAATGAGAATATGGTTGATTTCAACAATAGATTCCAAAAGGGTATGAACAAGTTGTTCCAAGTGCTAAGGTTAGATGAACGAGTATGTCTGACCACTTATATCAATGCTATTGATGGTAAGATATCATACTTACTTAGGGATAATAAACCACCAAGCTTGAGGGAAGCCTACAAGGTAGCCATTGACATTGAAAGCAATAGGAGAATATCAGGAAAATTGGGGAAATGGGATGATAACAAACTTTGGAAGGAAAAGGGACAAGCTGGTAAACCTATCAAAGAAACTGATAATGTTGATAAATTATTGAATACGGTAAAATGTCTCACTGCTAAAATAGATAAAGGTGACAGGGGAGTTAACCATGACAACAAATACCCAAACCAGAGATTTGACCAATGACCTAATTTGAGAGCTTACCCTTATAAAACAAATTGGAATAATGGTAAACCCATCCTTGAAGAGCCAGATAGTCAAAAGGCCAAGGAAACCCCAAACCCTTTGAAAAATAACATTACCAATTATGTAGAAAATACTCCTTGGTGTAGTGCATGTAATATGCCACATTTTGCATATACATGTGTGGTAGCTCAAGGCTTGTATTAGCAAATGAGTGATAAAGATGAGAAAACTGGTGCAGAGCAAGAAGGCCCTGTTGTTAACATGTTCATAGCGAGAAAACCTTATCCATGGTTTTTAGGTGACTTTTCATCTCTTCAAGTTGTGAATGAAGGGGAGATATTCTATGTAGGAAATCAGCCACAAAATGTTCCTACTACTTATGATGAAATTGATATCATGTTGTTACCAACTATTAACATAGTGGGAAATGATAAGTCACATTCTCATTATAGATTTCCTACTAATGAAGAAAAAATATCTTTGACTGTTGCAACCATAGATCAAGCTAGGGATGCATACAATTTGAGAAATAGGAGAGTAGAACCTACTCAAGGTAAACCTGCCCCTGTATACATCAGGAAAGATTTCCCTAAGAATGCTGCAGACTCTTGTGTCAAGGAAAGCAAAAATAAGAAGCCTACAAAAAAAGAAGGATCTTCTTCTGGCCAAAAGGAAGAAGAAAGAGTAACAAAGGACCTATTGGCCATTGATAAAGCTAAGAAAGGTAACAAAGGTGATGTATCCCCTAAGTTACCTATGTTTGACATGAAGCAAGCTTTAACACACATGAAAGTTTCAGTGCCATTAATGGAAATGTTAAAGATAAGGGAACACAAAGAAGATACATTGGCACTTCTAAGAGGAATTGATGATATCCCTGCAGTGAATCAACAAAAGATTTCCAAGACCTCTAATTAGGAATCTCTTTCTGCCAAGGAAAAAGAAAAGCAAATTTCAAATATCTATATTGGCAATGTAATCACCCAAGAACCACTGAATGTAGACCCATTCTATGTTACTCTGGTTGTTAAATTTTTTTTTTTTTAAAATTGCATGATAGACTCTGGTGCAGCAACAACTGTAATGTCATACCATGTGATGAAAGAACTGGGATTACAAGTCACTACACCTGATGGAAGTTGTTTTGCAATGGAAAACAGGGAAGTTCCTGTCATAGGAACATTAAAAGATATTGAAGTGAAAATTTTTTCTTTCCCTAATGCCACTTATAGGATCGATATAGTTGTAGTGGATACTAAAATACACTATGGATTGCTTTTGTCAAGACAGTGGGCAACAACAGTTGGTGGAAGATTGCAGCTGGATTTATCTTATGCAACAATCCCTGCAAAAGTAAAAGAGGTCAGGTTGTATAGAGAACCTCATTCATCTTCCATGGTGGAGATGGTTGTTCCAGACCATTTAAATTGTTGTGTAAGTGTTGATATGGATAACTTTGCCGTAAAAATGATAGAGCCCCAATTGAAAAATATTGACCTCATTTTTAATGAGTTACTGATGCAACAAGATGGAATTTGGCAAATGTACTTTGATGGAGGATGCTCCAGAGAAGGCTCAGGAGCAGAATTTTTGTTCATATCCCCTGGAGGTACTACTTTCAAGTATTCTTTTCTCTTAGCCTTTCATTGTACAAACAATACTACTCAATATGAGGCTTTAATATTGGGAATAGATATTGCTATTAAACATGGTATTAAGTGTCTAAAAATACATAGAGATTCCCAGTTAATCATAGCTCAGATAAGAGGAAAATATGCTGCCAAAGATGATAGGTTAAAATTGTATAAGTATGCAGTCTAGGACTGAATAGAGTTTTTTGATGCTTTCAACATCCTTTGGGTAGAAAGGTCTAACAATATAATGGTATATTTTCTTGCAAATATTTCCCTTAAGAACAATGATGTTACTCTTACTGGTATATCTTTGGTAGAAGTAAAAACTAAGCCTACAGTCCCTGACAATGTTCATAATTGGCAAGTATTTGAGGATGATGATGATATCCTTAGGTTTATTCAATGTGGGGATCAGTAGGATGGTCAATAAATTGATTGTGAGTCTTTGCTAGCAATTGTTGATAGTAAAGAGTATATTTTTGATCAAGAGGTCATTCAGTTTCCAACTAATCATATTCCTAAAGGGTTAGTTGCACTAGAAGGCTTGTTTAATATAAATGAAAATTACATGGCACATAAATCTAATGTTTCTTTGGAAGATTTGGAAGAGATCAATTTGGGGTATGAAACTTCCCCTCAGCTAGTCTACATTGGAAAAAAGTTGGACAAAAATGTCAGACTAAATTTGATCAAGCTGCTAAAAAAGTGCAAACATGTTTTTTCCTGGTCTTATGAAGACCTTAAATCCTATAGAACAGATCTTTTCCAGCATGACATCCCTCTCAAAGAAGATATAAAACCATGTAGGAAAAAATAGAGGCCAATCAATCCATTGTTGGCTACCAAAATGCAGGCAGAATTGATGAAGCTAAGAGATGAAGGCATAATCAAGCCTATTAGACATTCATCTTGGGTTTCTAACTTGGTCCCTATGAGAAAAAAGAATGGGGATATAATATTGTGTGTTGACTTTAGAAACCTCAATGTGGCCTCATTGAAAGATAGTTATGGGTTACCCAATATGGAGGCTATGTTACAAAAGGTCATTGGATGTGATCTGTTATCTATGATGGATGGATTCTTAGGTTACAATCAAGTGCTTGTCAAAGAATCTAAACAATTCAAGACAACATTTACTACCCCTTGGGGCACTTATGTGTATGCTCATATGCCATTTGGATTGAAGAATGTTGGTGCAACTTTTCAGAGAGCCATGGATGTAGCCTTCAAAGATCTTATTGATGTTTTGATGGTGGTATACCAGGATGATCTAATAGCATTCTCAAAAAGGGTAGAAGATTACTGCAATGAATTAGAGAAGGTCATGACAAAAGCTTTGGAATATGGGGTATCTTTAAACTCTAAAAAATGCCATTTTGTTGTTACTGAAGGAAAACTTCTAAGCCATATAGTGTCAAAAGAAGGAGTCAAAATAGACCCTGAAAGGGTAGAATCTATTCAGAAGGTACTTCATCGTAAGAATTTGAAAGGTATACAGTCATTTCTAGGACAAATCAATTTTGTAAGAAGGTTCATTGCTAATTTTGCAGAATTGGTTAAACCCATTGTCAAATTGTTGAAGAAGGATGTGAATTTTGAATCGGACCAAGAGGCACATTCAAACTTTGAAAAAATTAAACAAGCCATTCAAGAAGCTCTTGTTTTAGTGTCCCTTGACTACACCAAGCCCTTTTCTCTTTTCACATTTTCTTCTTTCCACACAATTACTGCAGTCCTATTATAGAAAGATGTTGAGGGATTTGAACATCCAATAGCCTTCTTCAGCAAGTCTTTACAGGCTGCTTAGTTGAATTACCAGTTGATGGAGAAGCAGGATTATGCCCTAGTGAAAGTAGTCAAGGCCTTCATGCCTTATCTGTTATGTGCAAAGGTAAGAGCTTATGTTCCTCATGTTGCTGTCAAAGATATTTTTGTTTGAAATGAAGTGATAGGAAAAAGGTACAAGTGGATAAACAAAGTTCAGGAGTTTGATCTAGAAATCCACATCACAAAACTAGTAAAAGGATTGGGGTTGGCAAAGTTAATGACATAAGAGATTTTGGACCTAGTTAAGGTCAACAATGTCACTGAACATGAAAGTTGTATTACAAGCATTGAAAAGCAACCTTGGCAACATTGTGTATTTTTTGAAAAATGCCAAATGTCTAGAGGATTTGACTGATAACCAAAAGAGGAGTCTGAAATTACAGGCTCAGAAGTATGTTTTGATGCATGGTGATCTTTTTTGGAAAAATAGAGATGGAATATTGTTTCTATGTCTTGACAAGGGGTAGTCTAAAAAGACTTTGAAGGAGATGCATGCAGGAATGTGTGGAGGGTACTATTCTGCCAGATCAAAAACTCATAAAATTATGAGAGCTAGATACTATTGGCCCTGTTTATTCCAGGATTCTTATAATTTTGTTAGAAAGTGTGAACCTTGCCAAAGATTCTCAAGCAAAATGAAGTTTTCAGGAGATTTATTATTAAATCCTATAGTGGCAGAAGCCCCTTTTTCCATGTGGGGAATGGACTTCATTAGAGAGTTTATAGAAAAATCTAGTGGGGGGCATAGTTGGATTCTACTGATAACTGATTATTTTACAAAGTGGGTAGAAGAAATTCCTACCAAAAGAGCAATAGGCACAATAGTTATAGATTTCTTGATGAATAATGTGATCATAAGGTTTGGTGTCCCAATTAAGTTGATAATGGACAATTCCATGTGTTTTAGATCTGAAGAATTCACATATTTCTGCTACAATATGGGAATTTTCATGTCCTATCCATCCCCATACCACCCATAGGCAAATGGTCAAGCTGAATCCAACAATAAGAATCTCTTGCAGATTTTAAAGAAAACCCTGGAAAATAACAAAAGAGCCTAGCATTCCAAGCTAAAACTTGCTTTATGGGTAGAAATGATTACTATTAAAAAGGCTACTGTAAAGTCTCCCTTTGAACTGGTATATGGTCTTTAGTCAAGAATGCCAGTTAATAACTTGCTCCCAATATATAAATTCATCTAGGAGGAAGAAATTGGGATACCTGAACACATGGAAGAAAGAATGGTTCAATTAGTTGAACTCGATGAAGTGAGAAAGGAAAGTCAAAGAGAAAATGCTAAAATGCAACAGAAAATGAAATACCTCTTTGACAAGAGGGCAGATGAGAGAAAATTTCAGCCTGGTGATTTGGTATTGCAGTGGAATGCCAGATGTGAGGAAAAAGGAAAAATAAAAATTTTGAGTCATTGTGGTTGGGAACTTTTGTCATTCATCAAATTTTTGGAAAGGAATCATATCTCCTAAAGAGTATGAATGATGAAGAACAGGAATTGTCAGTGCATGGACAATTCCTGAAAAATCTCTTCAATTAGTTCTTCTTTTCCATGCACAGTTGTATGTATTATATGTGCAGGTGTGTTTTCTTTCTATTGTGTGTTTATTTCTGATAGTAGGTTAGTCTGGTTTGTGGTCTGCCTCTAGAGAGATCTGTGGTTCTTTCTATAACCTGGTGTTTAAGCATCCTTAAAGAGAGCCACTGTTGGTACTATTTCATGTTTGGAATATGCCTTGGAAAATTTTTAGGTCCCCTGTCATTCATGTTATCCAAGGGTTTAAAATCATGGTTAAAAATTGTTCTCATGCCAATGCAAATTCTATTCTAACCCTTGACCTAGTTGAAAATGTTGAAAAAACCCTTGTTTCATGTCTCCTAGTGTAATTTTCATCATAAAAACCCTGAGCGTTGAAATGTCTTCTAATTTCATGTTACCTTTTTCAATTAAGTCATGTCTTGAATGGGTTCATTTTAAAAGCAATCATGTGTATTAAACTTGTCAATCCTAACACTGGTGTCTCACATTATTCCCAAACTCCAAAGTCCGTTGAGGTTTTAATTAAATTCATTATATGCCAGGCATTTCTGTTTTGATCCGACATATCACTTAATGGCTTATTCTCCAAGATGCATGACATCTATCACTTAAGCGATTAAGTTTGAGCGACACATCTCCTTAGTGGGTCTGGCGGTCAAAAAAATCTCAGTTAACAATCAGGCAAGTCTTGTTTCATCAAATGGTCGACTTAATGACTTGGCCCCAAGATGCACGACATATATCGCTTAAGCGATTAAGTCTGAGCGATGCATGTCCTTGGAAGAAATGTGGGTCCTTTCGTAGACAGCATAAAGGTGACTAAAGTTCAAAAATATCTAATGGTGGGCTTAATTTATTATCTCAAATATGCTCAACATCTATCAGTTAAGCCATTAAGTGGTGTTGACATCTGATAGTTAGTGGACCCAGATATTCAGAGCTGGCGATGATTAAAGTACAGTTAAATTATTTTTAATCCAATGATTGGCTTAATGGATTAACTTCAAAGTAATCAAGATCTAATGCCTAAGACATTAAGTGGTGCTGACGCGTGTCTAGATGATGATGTGTAGTCCACTAAAGGTGAAGCTGGTTGCAAGATAAATTTTGGAGAAGTTTGAAAAGATCTGATGACTCACTTGATGACTTAAGGAAAAGTTGATCGACATCTATCACTTAAGAGATTAATCTGTGATGCCACATGTCCTAGGTGGGTCTAGATGAGGTCATAAGGGTCATGTACAATGCAGTTATCATGTTAAAGGCATGGCATGTTAGAAAGAATCAACGGCTGACTTAATTGCTTAGAAGGCAAACCGATCAAGATCTAATGGGTAAGCGATTAATTCTAAGCTATGCATGGCTTAAAAGGTGGGTCCAGTACAACATAGAAGTAATTTTAATGAGGGTGCAAGTGTAGAAATATCGGACGATTCAATTGATCACTTAGAGGTAAAGTGAACAAAATATAATGGACAAGCGATTAAGTGGCACTAACAAGTATCCTAGGTGAACAGTTTTTTCCGGGAAAAGAAGAGAACCTTTAGATGAAAGAGATGTTGTTTAGGATCTACAGCCTAAATTCAAAGTTATTAAAATAAGTTTTAGTGAGCCGTTAAGCCATGATTTTGAAGTAGGAAAATTGATTGCAAAATGTGTGGCCACTCTAATTGAATTCAATACGAATGACTAATTTGATTGAAGCCATAAAACTGGTTAATTTGACTTGAAGCCGCAATAATTTACCAAAGTCATTTGAGCAAAGAATAGAATTGCAGAGATACTCAGCTCCTCATGACAAAATTGTAGAATGGGTAAGTCTTCTCTAATTCAAAAAAATTCAGGTTCCTAGTAAGATTTGCAATTCAAAAGGCTTTCACAATTATCGTTTCAAAATCTGAATTTCATCTCAGCAAAAAAGCCTTAGGTTCAGAATGGCCCCTAGGATTGAACTTTCAGGAGAGGTAGATTATCAGAAAATAAATATTAGGGAGGATCTATTGCAAAAATTAAAAGGATCCATGGGTGATGCAACCCAGATCAAGAGAATAGTTCCATCACATCCCTGTTTCAAAATAGGAGAAGGCTTGTATGACTCAGGTAGGTGGGCCAAAGATGTTAAAACCAGTCTAAATGGTCTAACTTTGTTCAGAATTGTCTACAGCTAGAGGAACACCCCTACCCATGATTGTAACATATGGGGCCTAGACGTGGGAAAGTTGATAGTACCTGGGGTTTTCATGGATACAAATTTATTTATGCTGATACCCAATACTTATGAAAAAGTGTCTACGGTTGTTAGGGATACATAGGGAAATGTGTTGTTGACTGTCTCAGTTGATGAAATCAGAAGAATTTTCAAGTTGAGTAATACTTCAATACAAATGGATGATATTGACTTCAAATATTTTAAGGAAGTATACCAAACCCAGAGGGAGTATTATAGAAATGAGGCCTTGAAAGGATAATTTAACAAGATAGGGGACTTGATTGTAGTAGGGCCTAAAACACCAGAACCATTTAAATTGGATTATTTTAATGGCAAGTCCAAGAAAATGTTTAGTGCCCTATGCCAAGTCCTAGGAGAAGATGAAGAGACAACAATGCCTGTCCATATAATGCTCATGGTAGTTCAGATTCTACATCCCCACCTATCAGTAGTTTTTGACTATGCCTCTTACATTGCCCAACAAATGCATGAAGGTTTGGCAGGTATCCAAGACAACAACATACTTAAAGTAATGGGATGGTATTCCCTTATGATGCACATGTTTTTGTTCAATAATGCTGAATTATTTGAGGAAGAGATGGACTTGAATAAGTTCCAAGGTGATGAGGATTTGTCTGTTCAGATGTGGAGTGCTGATCTATCATGGGATAGAAACGAAGCCAGTTATGTATACTTTGAAAGGGTTTTTGCGACTAGGCTTAGGTCATTTTTGTGCAATCAGAATGCCAGGATCCATATAGACATGACGAGGTTGCTAAGATCCATGGAGTTTTCCCCAAAGTTAAAAATTTCCCATAGTTGGGGAGATTTGATTTTATACCCTATTTCTACAGTGATAAGGGTTTATGGATTTAGGGGAACCCCCAATGTTCTGCCCTATAGAGTGCCGTTAAAGATTGGAACTGCAGAGGTTTTGAGACAATTGGGTGGATTACAGGAGGAAGCCCTAATAGGCAAAATGAAGGGAAGCATTTTCCCTACTCTTACAAGAGCCCATCATTTCATTATAGTAAAGGGTGGGTGGGAATAGTTTGATAAGTATTTTGAACCTTACCACTTAGCAACATCTGTATCCAGGTGTGTAAACAATGAAGATTTTATGATGGGCATGTTGAGAAAAGAACCAAGTGCTTAACATTAGAGCACCAATTTAATTTCCCTACGGATATTTTAGAGATGTTTTTGATCTAGGTGACCAGGAAGTCAGGAAAGAGAAATGGTTGGTGTACAAGAGGTGTTTGGACTTTGTACACAATTTTGATAAATCTTATGATCATTTGAAGGAATTTTTCCCTTGGGCCAAGAAGATTGAGTCCCTAATGACTTTATTCGAGGGAATCATGCAGACCCTCAGTGAGAAGAAATAGAGGATAATGGAAGCTGAGCAAGAAAATTCTCATGCCATCTTGAGAAAACTTTCACAAGGAAGAGTAGTCCCACCAGGGAATTATGTGGTGTACAAGAGGAGAGGGTACAGTACTATCATTCCCAAAGTTGGTAAATTTTCTTAGCATAAAGGAAAGAGGCTAGCAAGAATGAGTGCCCAAGAGATGCCCTTTCCCAATAAACAAAAGGTGGAGGGAAAAGAGCAAGAGAGTGAGTTGTACTCTCCCTCCCAGTCCCCTATACATTTGGATGACCAAGCCATTGTTGAGCAATTGGTTCAAATGAGGAACACTGGAGAAGTTTTTTTTACTACCCAAGAATTACAAGAATGAGTGCTAGAACCACCTAGGCATACAACTATTGATCTCACAGTGGCAGAATTTATAGGTAAAGAACTAGATCCTATAACTAAGAAGGCCAGTGAGGAGCTCTTGTCAGATGACAACTTTGTCAAAACTAGGGCCTTCATTCAATTTCTATGGAGAAATCACATTGACGAGTTCAAAAATAAATGCCAAAGGTTGTAGGAAGCTCAACCAAATCATGCCAAAGATGATATAGAAAAAGAGGGCAAGCAGGAGCTAATGTCTAAATTTGACAAAATCACCCCTGAAGAGTGTAGAGAATTGGTCAAGGAACAAGGAGTCCTTATCCTACCTCAGCGGGACTTGGCTAATGTAGTAGTTTTTGATGCTATTAGAAAGGAGGAAAAACCATTGAGCACTGCTGGAACATCAATTGGTGCCCAGTTTAGTAATAATCATGCAACCCTAGCAATCTGGGCCTTGAAGAAGAAGGACAAAAGAAGAGTAAAAGAAGATGATCATTGAGGATGCATGAAGCCTCATTGTTAAAACAGTTTCTGATACCTTAGGTACTGAGGTAGCTAACCTTGTCCTTCAAACTACTAATCTAAGCCTAAGGGTGGCTAAAAAGGAGAAAGAGGCTTATAATAGCCTGAATCAAAAATATGAATTGGTATTAAAAGCATACAATTATGAAAGGCTTAAATCCCTACATAAGGATGACATAATAGCATTTTTGGAGGGGAGACAAATAGTAAAAATAATGCCCCAAATGATGATTTCTCAGGAACCTCACCATCCCTCATCATCCAACCCATTTGTGACTTACCCCCCATCTCCTACACAAGTAAGCCCTACTACCCAAGTGATCATTGATGCTAAGAAAGCAGAGTTAGAGGCTAAAAAGAACACGTTGGTCACTGAAAGATCAAGGTTGGAAGAAGAAGACAAAAATGATCTTGACGAATCCCCTACATATAAAAAAGCTAAATAATTGGTAAAGAGCGTTGGGGCTTGATAATTGATAGCTGAAAAGGGAAGAAAGCCCATGTAAAGTCATTTTATTCCACCTCAAAGGAGAAGAATAATATTGATATCATCTTGACAAGGACTTACAAATGCCTTAAATTGATGACTGACGTGGACATCAAGAAAAATGTGGTCATCAAAAAGATAGAGACCTTGAGAGGAGAATTTTCTAGAGATATGTATGATATGTTTCCTAACATGTTCAAAAAGGATAGAGACATAAAAAATGAAGCCCTATGGCTAAGGCAGTTGAATGAAACATTAACCAATAGGACAAACAACATTATCACATTGGAAAACACAGGTTGGTTTGTATTAACTATTGACATTTTCAACAAGGCCAGGGCATTTTTTGAATCTTTGGAATCAGAGATTGAGAAGGCCAGTACTGATTGGGAGGAGTTCAACATCAAAAAAGATGAGGTTCTCAACTTCAGTTTTCTGAATGATGAGGTTTTTACCACCTGGGTAAGAAAATATGGTATAGTTACTCTAGTAACAGAAAGTAGTAATGTAGGGGTGACAATGAGCACCAACGATGCTTAGCAGTTTGAATAAAGGCAAGTACAGGATTCTACATCAATGAATACCAAAAAACTCCAGACAATGAAGACCTAACAACTTCAAAGTAGTTGCAAGCATTCAGGCAGTCATCAGACAAAAGACTATGTAAATTGTAACAAAGAATGGTTATTCTCTCCGCCTGATATTTTGTCCTATCTGAGAGGTGTAAATTTTGTCCTGTAGGTTAGTCATCCGAAGCTTGTTGCATCCTTATTTTCTAAAAGGATTCCAAGATGAGTAAGGCTATCTATAAGTAGCAAGTTGGATTATATTGTAAAGGATGGTAAAAAATAAGACTAAGAGGCAGACTTTTGAATGGTGTCTAAGCTTTAGTTTGGAATGAGTTTGAATGTACTGAAATCAAGTTTTTATCAATAAAATACAATGGAATCTCTATTTTGATACCAATGATGTCTTTTTTCATTTTTATTTTAGCTCTTGCATGTTTGATTTATAAGGCATTTTGAATATACTAGTTATAAGGTAGCTATGTTACTGTTTGTAAGTTTCTTTCAAGGAAGGTCTAAATCTTGCAAATAGTTCTATAGAGTTAGGGTTTATGCAATAATTTGATACAGGGGTGTGAGAGTGAGAAGGTAGTTTGTAAGGCATTCTATCTGAGGTTTTATTTGTATTTCCATTGATGATCTCTGTTGTATGTATATTTCATTCTGACTCTATGGCTCTGGATTAGGCACTGGCCAATTTCTGATGAATGGTTGTTATCATCAATCAACTATTAATCAATCTTTATATTTCTGTTATTTCAAGTACATGTTTAGATAATTGTATGAAATACATTTCATCTTAGTGATTCCTTAAAGAGAGAATCAATAGGTTAACCTTCCTAAGCCAATTGGCTTAAAAAAAAGAAGGATCATGAATCCTTAATCCACTATCAGATTTACTAAAAAATAGTAGTCTGTTGAAGGTACACCCGCCTAGGGTCGTGGAGCCTAAAGTGTAGAAGGATGTTTCATCCTTATTAGTTAACCATTTTCCTGTGAGAATCTAAATTGGGAATTAATGAGTCAAGCAAGCATTTACTGCTACATACTGATTCTACAATAAAAAGAGCTAACAATAATCAATTAATCTACTAAAATCATCCTATTGCTTCCTACAAAAGAAGATTCAAATGAATTTCTCAAATTTAGCATAAATTCATGTTGATTTAAAAATCATATGATTTAAGATTCAAGTAAAAATGCCTAAATGCATCTAAAATAATCTCAATTATGCTCAATTATGCTCCTAAATGCATGCATTGATCAAAATTGCTATGAAAATGAAATTAATTATGCTAAATTTCTCTAGAATGATACTAGCATTACTTTTTTACTCAAATGCACTCCTTTCCTAAAATGAGCTAAGAAGAGCTTCTTTTATAGATTTTCCTTTGGAGGGAAAGTGTAAATTCAAATTCAAATTTGAATTCAATGGTTTTGATTCATCCATGAGGGATGGTTGAGATTTAACCTTTGAGTGATCCATGTGATTGAAGCCTATTAGTTAATGAGTTGAATTTGATGCCACTTTGATGGAATATAAATGAAGTAATTAATTAATTAATTTTAATTAATACTATAGCCATGGGATTTTTTATTTTGATTTGATTTATTAGGATAGGGTTAATTAATTAATTAATTAACTCTTTGATGTTAAGTCATTGGATTTCTGATTATCAATGAATTATGCAATTAAATAAATCTAACTTAATTACATAATTAAGATTAAAACTAAATTTGATATCCTGATTAGGACCTAGGGAAATTTGTTTGAGATCTAGGCCTCTGGTTAGACCAGACCAATTTTAGGTGATTACATTTTCCCCTCTTTGAATTGATGTACAATCAGTGCGTTGATTCAAAGAACATATAATGTTGATAAGACTCTACTTGATTGAATAGTTTGATATGAATCTTGATGAAATTATTCCTGATTAGAAATTGATTCTAAACTTGATTGAATGAAAATTGATTGAGATACTGGAGATTCCAGAATGATTGAGAACTAGATATATTGAAATTGTTGATAAAAATAATGTGAATATTAGATGAAAAATTTGATATGATGCGATGAAATTGATCAAAACTTGTTTGATGTTTGATGATAGATTGAGATTAGAATAACTGATTTGATGTGAATCAATGACATTGATTACCTGTCTGATTCTTGAGGATGATAACATATAACCAAATTGATGTGAAGTGATAAAATTGATTACTGTTATATAGATTCCAAAAACTTAATCAAATAATCAGTTTGATGTGAAGTGATGAAACTGATATCTGACAAGAAGATCTTGAGAGCTTGACCGGATAACCGGTTTGATGTGAAGCGATGAAACTGATTTTTGGCAAAAAACATGATTATGAAAGATTGGACAAGTAACCAGTTTGATGTGAAGCATTGAAACCGATTACTCTCAAAATTTTGATTGAGATAACTAACTTGATATGGGTCCTGATGAAGTCAATTATCTCCCTAGGTTCTGATGAAGAGAATACCAATTTGATGTGGTTCAATGAAATTAATATGCCCCTGGTGATAATTGAAATATAGACACTGATAAGACCTAGCAATTTGATATGAAACCTGATGAAATGACTCTTCCCATGATTTTTTGGCTGATTTTCTGATTCGAGACCATCAACTTGTTATGATGCCTAATGAAGTTGATGCCCCAGTTGTTGAGAAAAAATTGATGCTGCCATCCATTTGCTGATTGGATTGATGATGCCCCCTTGGAATCAAAATGGACATGAAATCGCTTGATTAGGGATGCAAAATGAAATAAATGTCTAGTACAAAAAGATGTGAGTGAAATATCATTGTTGATTCTAATAATAACAAGAGTGAAAAGAAGCAACAAGAAACTACTTTTGATTTGGTCCCAATTAGGCTCTATTTATCAATAATTGGGCCAAGAAAGGGTTAATTGAGGAGAAAAAGAGTTGGTTAAAAAATGAAACTAATTACCCAAAAAATTGATTTTAATAGGGTAAAACTCATTTTTACTTTTCATTGTTACCATTCATTGTGAGGGATTTTGAGCTTTGAGAGAGAGATGTCAAGCCCCATGGAGTAACACCACTTCGATCTCGTACGATGTCATTAGCGATCAACCCACTACCCACCTGTGGTATGTAGTTGATAACCATGTCATTAATGCTATAATTAATGCTCTTTATTTCTTTTGAAATTTGAATTATAGAATATTTTTAGAAAGTGTCTTTTGGAGTTTGTAAAACATCATTTGCTGCTGAAAACATCATTTCCTTGAACAATAAAACATCATTTGCCGTTATTTTTGCATTGTTTCTAGTTTTTGTAAAAATGTTGATTCATGTTTTTAAAACATCATTTCCTGATTATAGAGTGTCATTTCTCGCAAACTACCATTTGCGGGGAGGAAAATGTCATTTTCAAAGACATAGTATCATGTCAAGATTAAAACATCATTTACAGGTTGTAAAACAACGTTTCCTATTTAAACCAATGTCTCAGGTTTGTAAAACATTATTTCCTACTAAAACAACATTTGTGGTCTGTAAAAGAATGTTTCCTACTGAAACGCCTGTGGTCTGCAAAACTATATTTTCAAGCTAGTTACTGTGATTTTCCCTTTTTTTGTGTAATAAATACCTATTTTTTTGTGATTCAACCATTGTTTACTTCTAGATGATGTTGTATTATAGATTGTAACTATGCAAGTATTTCCTATTTTCCCATGTGCCTGATATTCTTTCCTATTTATGTGTGTTGTAGATTGATAATACCTGTGATGGGGGAGCTGGTGTATTATGATTTGACAGGTCTAAGATGCATTGATGTTTCTATACAAGTGTTCTAGGATCTGTTGATTGTTGAGTGATAATTACTTTGGAGCACATGGAGACCTAGTATATGTCCCTTCTTTCTATATTAGCTGGATTGATTGGTGGTTTCTTGGTGCTAGACCAAAGTGTGCAGGGTTTTTTAGTTGGATGGAGTAGATTGATCGAGGATTTGTTGTAGAAGCCTTAGAGGATGGCTTGGGGTGCTTGTCTCCTAGCCTGTTTATATCACAATATACACCAGGTTGTGTATTGACAGGATAGGCCTATGTCAGTAGGACTTGTTCTTTTACAGATCTGGGCCTAGGAGCACATCACAGTTACACAACCAATAATAAATAGATCAAATGGGGCTGAAAAGGATTATGTATATATTTATGGAGGAGATATTGTATAGCCATGATGAGGTGACCTTTCCTTTTTGTGCCACTCTTTGGATGATCTGACAGGTAGTTGTTTGGAAACCTTATGTAGACTATGAGGAGTGGAGCAGTGATGCTCAATAAATGTCATTTGTTTTCACTAAGAGGTATCTTATTGGGTAGATCCCTCACATCATAAAGAGATACCTGGTGACTCATGTGCTTTGGCAGTTTGGTATGGCTCAGCCCATGCCACATGATGTTGCTGCATACATGAGGAACAGAGATGAGGAGCCTCATTGGAGACCCTGACTACACTATGATATCATCATTTAGGAGCATCAGGGAGTAGTTCTTGTTTAGTGGGATTATGCTCTAGATATGATTAATGTAGGGATGATAGCTGATTACTCCCATTACTTTGCACCACATCCATTTATAGGATTGACAACACCAGATGAGTTAGCTCCAGCCATGGTAGATCTCAGGGATAATGATGGTAGTGGTGATGGAGGTGGTGGGGCAGTGAGGGTATCATTTTTGGGGAGACAGGCCAGGAGTAGTATAGATCATAGAGGGATAGGAGCCAGGGATCAGGGCAGAGGTAGAGGTGATAATGGAAGAGGTGGGAGTGATCCCGACAATGATAGCAATGAGGAGTAGAGGCAAGTTAGATTTAATATTATAGGTCCTTCTTAGCCTAGTTTTTATTAGGCATAAAAACCTTCTTCTTCACATATGCATTCTTCTCAGATACCTTCTTCATCTCATATTCCTTTTGTACCATAGAGAGGTATATAGATAGGGTCGACAGGTATACATGTTACGCCTCCTTATAGAGGTGTATAGATAAGTCCTATAGGTACATAGATTTTGCCTCCTCAGAGAGGTGTATAGATAGGGGATCCATAGCCAGGTCCTCCTGCATAGAGAGGTGTACCACAATAGAGAGCCACTGGTGAGGTAGCGATGATTTCCAGATTGTGAAAAGAGGGAACTCATCTGAGGATAAAGGTGGCTGTGTTACAGACATGATTAGGAGATATAGATAGAGATTTGGATGTCACATAGAGGGATATCTCTTTAGAGCATAGTCGGGCATCATATTATCAGGAAACATATGTTAGTAATAACTGAGAGGGGGGGGTGAATCAGTGACCTCAAAAATTAATTATTAAATCAACCCTTCAAACTTAGTACCACAAAGTTATACCTCTATTTATTTTCTGTCCTACAAGATGAATGCCTTGAAATACTTATATCCAATTACCACTTGTCGGAATGCTTTGTAAAACCTTCTTCTATATTTTTACTGATAATAAGTCTTTGTATTTACCGAAACACAGTAAATAACTAGTGTCTACTGATCAATCCAGATTTACTTATGTGAAATGCAAAATACTAAAGTAATGACTCATAGACACATTAACACATGGATTTTTAACGTGGAAACCCTGTTAAGGGAAAAACCACTGGGACCGGTACCCCAAATTTTCACTCTTATCAAGTGAGCTCGATTAAGAGCCAACCCTGTTAAAGGTTACAAACACACTATTAGGTGTGACCTTGTTAGAGGATTTAAATGAATATTTTGTCACTTAATATCTGGCATCTAATGCTACCATCCTTGATCAAACACTCACTTGGCCTGTCAATAGGTATTGGGCATATCCAATGCTACTTTGCATGATCAAAATTTTTGATACTCCTTGGGATGTATCTCAAATACAAAAGACTTTTAAGTTCTGCCTAGTTAAGAGACTTGATGCTCAATGGTTAAACTAAAAAAATAAATTGATCTGTTCACATATACAACTTGAATTTCAGATTTTCAGATCTATTGTAAGTGCATTACCTTTCTAATCAATGTTATCAATTCAATACCTTTGCTCCACACTCTTCTTCTCTGTGATGTTGTATCACTGTTCGTCGGTGTCTGCAGAATTTAGTTCTTTCGTCAGCTTGATTGATCAGGTCTGAATGAAGACTTTCTTCTCCTTCAGAATCTCTTTAGCATATATTCTCTTGTCACTCCCCTTATTCATAATGAATAAGCTTGTCTATTATATAGACATGATTTCACTGTTTCTTGGCTTTTTTGATCTTGGCGTGATCCAGAATTATTGCCAATTAGATTTAAAGAAAAAATCTAGTTTAATCTCATAGAGATCTTATTTCCAACTGGACAAAGCATCTTTAAATCCTTTACTTATCTCTGGCTTTATCTCATCAATTAAAACAATGATAAGTGCCAGTTAAGTCTATTTTTAGCTCTTAACAACTAAGCATTTTGTCGTTCTAAAATCTTTGTTCTGTCAGTCAATACTTTAGTTAGTCATTGGTGACAAATGACTATTTTGTCAGTGTGACTTCAGCTATCTTTGGGATCTCTGTCCGTTGGGAAACACTGTGATTTTGTCCGTCGGGTTACTCTGTGCTTTTTCTCGTCGGGTAACACTGTGACTTTTCTCATTGGTAATGCTGTGCATTTTCTCGTCAGGTAACACTATGAGTTTTCTCTCTTACTCTGTCTGTCAATGTGCACTCTGTCGGTGTATACAGTCACTTTATGAATACTTGACTTATATGCATTACTGATAGCATAACCTTTGATTCATTGGTTCTTTGAAGTCTTTAGCAGTATGTCCATGACCATACAAATTATATCAAGTTGACATCAATGACAATACAATACATTAACTGATTTAATGTCTTTGCATTAAATTTATATGTCTCTATGATCATCAACTTAACATCTTCAAACATTCAATCTGTTATAGTTCATAAATCTCTATCTTTGGCATTGATGGAAACACACTTCATTATTACACTATATTATCACTAATACAATATCAAATATAATAGTTGAAGTTCATCAAAATACCAATCTTATGTACTATAACTGATACAAATATCTGGTCCTCGGTAAGCTCATGTGAGCTTAGATTTGATTCTTGCAGCTCTCTTTCTATCTTCAACCCCTTCCCTAGATAGATGTAGAAGCTTTCTTTTTCTAACGTGACCTGTTCTCTTATTATGTCAAACTCTCTCCCTTTGACTGTTCTCTTTTCTTTTGATGTCGCTTGTCAGCAATCTCTCCCTTTGTATGTACTCTCCCTTTCTGGTTACATCTCTCCCTCTGGATAATGTGATGGATATAATCTGTCCCTAATGTGATAATGGATATAATATCTCCCTTTGACAACAATGCCAAATAAATATTTGAAAGTAAAGCCAAACAATCCTTTCTATCCATAATATACTCCTTGAATTTCCCTATCCATCAGCAATATAATAACTTTGGTGCTTGGAGTAGATAAATACCTTGCTATGTATAGATGTATCTTTGATGTTAATCTCTCAGCTTTCATCAACATGAATGATATTCTCCTAATATGTAGGCTATGTTGGTGCTATTTCTTATTTAGGGTGTGTCTTGTAAAATTTTGAGGTCCCTTGTCATTCATGTTATCCAAGGGTTTAAAATCATGGTTAAAAATTGTTCTCATGCCTCTGCAAATTTTGTTCTAACCATTGACCTAGTTGAAAATGTTAAAAAACCCTTGTGTCATGTATCCTAGTGTAATTCCAGTCATAAAAACCCTAAGTGCTAAAATTCCTTCTAATTTCATGTTACCTTTTTCACTTAAGTTATGTCTCTAATGGATTCGTTTTGAGTGGTCATGTTAATTAAAGTTGTTGATCCTAACACCGTGGTATTACATTATTCCTTTAATCCAAAGTTCACTGAGGTTTTAATTAAATTCATTATATACCGGGCACTTCTATTCTGATCCAACAGATCACTTAATGGCTTAATCTCCAAGATGCACGAAATCTATCACTTAAGTGATTAAGTCTAAGCGATGCATGTCCTAATGGGGCCGATGGCCATAAAATTTCTTAGCTAAACAGTGGGCAAGTCATAAAAAAATTGACGGTATACTTAATCACTTAATGGCAAAGTGTGCACCATCTAATGGATAAGCAATTAGGCGGTGCCGATGCGTGTCAAGGGAAGCAATGTGGGTCCTCTTGCAGACAACATAAAGGTGACTAAAGTTTGAAAATATCTAATGGTGGGCTTAATTTCTTATCCCCAAGATGCTCGACATCTATCAGTTAAGACATTAAGTGGTGTTGACATCTAGAAGTTAGTGGACCCAGATATTCAGAGCTTGCAATGATTAAAGTATAATCAACTTGTTTTTCATCCAACGGTCATCTTAACTGCAAAGTAATCGATATCTAGAGTCTAAGCCATTAAGCGGTGCTGACATGTGTCCTAGTGGGGCCGGCTGAGGTCGTAAAGGTGGATTTAAAGGAACAACATCTATAGAAAAGATCGACGGTCGGCTTAATCGCTTGGAGGTAAAGTGCTCAAGATCTAATGGGTAAGTGTTTAAGTCTGAGCGATGCGTGGCATAAAAAGTGGGTCCAGTACAACATGGAAGTCATGTTAATAACATTGCAAGTGTAAAAGGATCAGATGGTTCGCTTAATAACTTAGAGGAAAAGTGAACAAAACCTAATGGACAAGCGATTAAGCAGTGCTGAAACATGTCTTGGGTGAACAGTTGTTTTTAGGAAAAGAAGAGAACCGTCAGATGAAAGAAATATTGTTTAAGATCTACGGCCTAAATTCAAAGTTATTAAAATAAGTTTTAGTGAGCCGTTAAGCCGCGAGTTTGAAGCAGGAAAATTGATTGTAGAACGTGTGGCCACTGTAGTCAAATTCAATACGAATGACTGATTTGATTGAAGCCACAAAATTGGTTAATTCAACTTGAAGCTGCTATAATTTACAAAAGTCATTCAAGAAAAGAATAGAATTGCAGAGATATTCAGCTTCTCACAACAAAACTACAGAATGGGTAAGTCTTCTCTAATTGAGAAAATTTCAGGTTCCTAGTAAGATTTGCAGTTCAAAAGGCTTTCAGAAGCGTCATTTCAAAACCTGAATTTCATCTCAGCAAAAAGACTTAGGTTAAAAATGGCCCCTAGGATTGAGATCTCTAGAGAAGTAGATTACCAGAAGAGAAATGTTAGGGAGGATCTATTGCAGCAATTAAAAGGATTCATGGGTGATGCAACCTAGATCAAAAGAATAGTTCCATCAAATCCCCATTTCAAAATAGGAGAAGGCTTGTATGAATCGAGTAGGTGGGCCAAAGATGTTAAAACCAGTCTAAATGGTCTTACTCTATTTAGAGCTGCAAATAGCCAAAGAAATTCTCCTACCCCAGATTGTAACATATGGGACTTGGATGTAGGAAAGTTGATAGTACCCGGGGTATTCATGGATACAAATCTATTCACTTTGATTGCCAACACTTATGATAAAGTATCTAGGGTTGTTAGGGATACACAGGGAAATGTGCTATTGACCATCTTAGCTGATGAAATCAGAAGAGTCTTCAGGTTTAGTGGTACTTCAATACAAATGGATGATATTGACTTTGAATACTTTAAGGAAGTATACCAAACCTAGAGGGAGTATTACATAAATGAAGCTTTGAAAGGATACTTTAACAAGATAGGGGACTTGATTGTAGTAGTGCCTAACACTCCAGACTCGTTCAAATTGGATTATTTCAATAGCAAGGCCAAGAAAATGTATGGTGCCCTGTGCCAAGTTCTGGGAGAAGATGAAGAAGTAACAATGACTATCCATATAATGGTCATGATGGTACAGATTCTACATCCCCACCTATCAGTATTTTTTGACTTTGCATCTTACATTGCCAAAAAAATGCATGATGGTTTGGCAGGAATCCAGGACAACAACATACTTAAACCAATGGGATGGTATTCCCTTATGATGCACATGTTATTGTTCAATAATTCTGACTTATTTGAGGAAGAGATGGACTTGACTAAGGTCCAAGGTGATGAGGATTTTCCTGTTCAGATATGTAGTGCTAATCTATCATGGGATAGAAAAGAAGCCAGTTATGTTTACTTTGATAGGGTTTTTTCCACTAGGCTTAGGTCATTTTTGTGCAATCAAAATGCCAGGATCCACACTGATATGATGAGGTTTTTGAGACCTATGGAGTTTTCCCCAGAATTGAAGATTTCCCATAATTGGAAGATTTGATTTTGTACCCTGTTTCTATAGTAATAAGGGTTTATGGATTTAGGGGAACCCCCAATGTGCTTCCCTATAGAGTCCCTCTGAAGATTGGGATAGAAAAGATTTTAAGACAATTGGGTGGATTATAGAAGGAATCCCTGATAGGAAAAATGAAGGGAAGTATTTTCCCTACCCTCACTAGAGCCCATCATTTCATCATAGTAAAGGGTGAGTGGACATAGTTTGATAAGTATTTTGAACCTTATCACTTAGCAACATCTGTATCCAGGTGTGCAGATAATGATGATTTTATAATGGGTATGTTCAGGAAAAGAACCAAGTACTTAACATTAGAGCACTAGTTTAATCACCCTAAGGATATTATCAGAAATGTATTTGACCTAGGTGACTAGGAGATCAGTAAGGAAGAATGGTTGGTGTACAAGAAGTCATTGGACTTTGTACACAATTTTGATAAGTCTTATGATCCTCTAAAGGATTTTTTCCCATGGGCTTATAAGATTGACTCCTTGAAAATTTTATTCAAGGGAATCATGCAGACCCTAAATGAGAAGAGATAGAGGATAATGGAAGCTGAGCCAGAAAAGGCTCATGCTATTTTGAGCAAAATTCCACAAGGAAGGGTAGTCCCACCAGGGGATTATGTGGTGTACAAGACGAGAGGGTACACTGCTATCATGCCCAAAGTTGATAAACCTTCTTAGCATAAAGGAAAGAGGCCAAAAATTACTAGTGCCCAAGAATTTACCTCTCCCAAGAGACAAAAGGTGGAGGGAAAAGAGCAAGAGAATGAGCTATACTCTCCCTCTCAGTCCCCTATGCATTTTCATGACCAAGCCATTGCTGAGCAATTGGTTCAAATGAGGAACATTGGCGAAGTTTTTTTTACTGCTCAAGAATTACAAGAAGGGATGCTAGAGGCACCTAGGCATAAAATTGCTGACCTCAAATTGACAGAGTTTCATAGGTAAAGAACTAGACCCTATGACTAAGCAGGCTAGTGTGGAGTTCTTGCAAGATGAAAACTTTGTCAAGACTAGGGCATTCATTCAGTTTTTGTGGAGAATTAACATTGATGAATTCAATAATAAATGCCAAAAGTTGCAAGAAGCTTAGCTAAATCATACTAAAAATGATATAGAAAAGGAGGTCAAGCAAGAGGTAGTGTCTAGATTCAACAAAATCACCCTTGAAGAGTGTAGAGAATTGGTTAAGAAATAGGGAGTCCTCATCCTACCTCACTGGGACTTAGCTGATGTGGTAGTCTTTGATGCTATCAAAATGGAGGCAAAACCATTGAGCATTGTTGGGATATCAATTGGTGCCCAGTTTAGTGAGAATCATGTAGCCTTAGCAATCTAGGCCTTGAAGAAAAAAGATAGAAGAAGAATGAAAGAACATGATAAAATTGAGGATGTAGGAATCCTCATTATTATGAGAGGGTACACTACTATCATGCCCAAAGTTGATAAACCTTCTCAGCATAAAGGAAATAGGTTGGCAAGTCTATGCACCCTAAAATGGTCGCCTAGACTGTGGGCCCCATTTATCATTTTATCAATTTATCAATTTCCTGAATCAATGCTTTGGAACATTTTCAATTCAAATCAATTTCCTTGATCAAATTGTATTTAATTCAATTATTTCAATATTTCCTAAGGTTTGATCATTTTTATTTAATTAAAAGATTTAATCTCCCTTTTAATTAAATAAAATTCATCCTATTTAATTAAATTAAATTCCTCCCATTTAATTAAATAAAATTCTTATAATTTATTTAATTATAAAGAAAACCCCTCTTTTAATTAAATAAATAAAAATCCCCACTTAAAGCTCTTCTTTTGATGAAAAAGGAAATAAATTAAATAAAATTAAATAAAAATCTCTTTTTCTTCACATCTTCCTAAGTGGTGGGATTTTTGCCTCTTAATCATAGCCTTTGATTTTTTCCTCTTAATCTCAACCATTCACTTTCTTATATAAGTAAACCTCTCCTTCTCATTTTCATATATCTCTTTTTTATAGTATTGTTATGCTACAGGTTTGGAGACCAATTTTGGAGGAGGATTTGAGCACTCAAGCTTGGATATTGCAACTTCTCTCTTCTTGTCTTCTTCTTCTTGCATCCATGGCTACTCATGTAGATTAGATTCATGTTTACTTTCATAGATTAAATTT
>MU225890.1:467215-482624 GCA_018584345.1 Thuja plicata
TGATAGGCAAGCCATGCATGATGGAACCAAGAATGCATACTCATTTAAGAAAGATGGAGTGACTTTCAAAATTTAGTCACTAATAGAAGAAGGAGAGACAAAGAAATCAAGTCCAAGTGTGCTCATGGTTGGAGAGAAGGAGTTTTTGAAGACTCTAGGAGAAGGAGAAGGAGTTGGATTCACTTTAGTATTGAAGCCAAAAGATGAAGCTGCTGTCAAGAAATCAGAGATACAAAATGAGGTAAAATAAATACTGGAAGAGTATAAGGATATTATTAATGATGGCCAGCCCACTCCCCTACCTCCTAAGAGGCTTTTTATCCACAAGATTGACTTCATACCAGGAGCTACCTTACCCAACAAAGCTGCCTATAAGATGACCCCTCAACAGAATGAGGAAATAGGCAAGTAAATCAGAGAGTTATTAGACCAAGGCCTAATCAGAAAGAGCATAAGCCCATGTGCAGTCCCTACTGGTTTTAGCACCTAAGAAAGGAGGATCTTGGAGACTTTGTACTGATTCTAGAGCCATAAATAGAATCACCATTAGGTAAAGGTTTCCAATACCTAGAATTGAAGACCTAATGGATTGTTTAGGGGAGATAAAGTACTTCAGCAAGATTGATCTTAAGAGTGGTTACCACCAAATTAGAATTAATGAAGGAGATGAATGGAAGATAGCCTTCAAAACTACAGAAGGTTTGTATGAATGGCTTGTAATGCCATTTGGTTTGTCTAATGCTCCCTCAACTTTTATAAGGTTAATGAATGAGGTATTGGTAGAATGTATTGGTAAATTTGTTGTTGGCTACCTAGATGACATTTTAGTTTTCAGCAAAACTAAGGAGGAGCATATTAGGCATTTGAAATTTGTTTTCAAGAAATTGCATGATGAAAAGCTGATGATCAACTTGGAGAAATCTGACTTCATGAAGCAAGAGCTTGTATATCTTAGTTTTGTTTTGTCATAGGGTAACCTCAAAATGGACCAAGGAAAGGTGGATGCCATTCTAAGTTGGCCTACTCCCAAGGCTGCCATTGAGGTGAGAAGTTTCCATGGTTTAGCTCAGTATTATAGAAAGGTCATTATACATTTTAGTGGAATTTGTGCACCCATGTTAGACACCATCAAAGGTGGAATGAAGACAAAGTTTCAATGGACACCACAAGCTGACCGAGGGTTTGAAACACGCAAGGAGAAGATAGCAGAGTTGCCTACTCTAGTTCTTCCAAGAATTGATAAGCTTTTTACAGTAGAATGTGATGCAAGTAATGTGGCCATTGGGGCTGTCATAAGCCAAGAAGGAAGACCTGTAGCTTTCCATAGTGAGAAGCTAAATGATGAAAAGAAGAATTACTCTTCTTATGACTTAGAGTTGTATGCTCTAGTCCAAGCACTCAAGAAGTGGAGGCACTACTTGCTGCCAAAGGAGTTCATAGTATATACTGATAACCAAGCTCTGACTTCCTTAACTCTCAAGACAAACTTAGCAGCAAACACATGAAGTGGGTGGAGTATCTACAAGCCTACACTTTCAATATCAAGCATAAAAAGGGAGTAGAGAACAAGGTTGCTGATGCATTGAGTAGAAGGCTGCTCATAGTCCAAGAAGTTCAGATAAAAAGCATAGGTATTGATAGCTTCAAAGACCTATATGCTGAAGATGAAGATTTTTCCCAAATCTACAAGGTATGCAAGGAGTTCAAGAACAACTTTCATGGTGAGTTTTCTAAATATACTTTGCAGAATGATTTTCTGTTTAAAGGAGGTCAACTTTGTGTTCCTAAAGGGTCAATGAGAGAGAATTTGATTCAAGAAAAATATAATGGAGCACTTAGTGGTCATTTTGGAGTTAGTAAGACTCAAGAGCTAGTCACTAGGTTCTATTTTTGGCCTAGAATGAATAGAGATGTTAGACAATATGTTGAGAGGTGTGTAGTGTGTCAAAAAGAAAAGGGAACATCTTCAAATACAAGTCTTTATCAGCCACTTCCAATCTCAACCAGACCATGGGAATGCATAAGCATGGATTTTGTAGTTGGTTTGCCAAAAACAAGGCAGGGATATGACAGTATTTTTGTTGTAGTGGACAGATTTAGTAAGATGGCACATTTTATACCTTGTAAGACTATTCATGATTCTTGTAACATTCCACAGCTCTTTTTTAGTGTAGTGGTGAGGATACATGGACTCCCACTTAGTATCATTTTAGACAGGGACATTAAATTCATGAGCCATTTTTGGAAGATCTTATGGCAAAAGCTAGGCACTAACTTATCTTTTGGATCTACATATCATCCATAGACAGACGACCAAATAGAGTTAGTCAATAGAATTCTTGGTAACTTACTGAGATGCCTCACAAAGGAGTATGGTCAAGCATGGGACCAACTCATTGGGCAATCCGAATATGCATACAATGATATAGTGAACAGATCAATGGGTAATAGTCCTTTTGAAATAGTTTATGGATTTCAACCTAGAGGAATTTTTGAGCTTAGAGAATTGAAGGAAGGAATGCATGGTAGTGGATATGCTGAGGAATTTTCTCATTCAATGAGGGAAGTACATGAAAGTGTGAGAAAGAACTTGATTGAGAATGCTAAAAAGGTAAAGCAAAAGGTGGATGCAATAAAGAGGGATGTTCAGTTTCAGATTGGAGACTTTGTGATGGTACACTTGAACAAAAATAGGTTGCAGAAGGGTGTTCCTCACAAGCTATAGATGAAGAGGCTAGGTCCATGTAAGATACTTGCAAAGTATGGAAATAATGCATACAAGGTGGAGCTTCCTGAAGACATTGGGTTGTCACTAGTTTTCAACATTGCAGATTTGATAGCATACAAAGGACCAATTCAAAATTCTGATCAAAATCTTCAAGAGGTAATACAGGACGTAAAAGATCTAAAATTAAACCCTACTCCATCTATGACAGCTGAAAAGATACTAGACTTGAGGGTCTACAAGAAGACTAGGAACAAATAATATATGGAGCACCTTGTAAAATGGCACGAAAAAGAAGATGTTGATGCTACGTGGATCAAAGAAACAGACTTCAAGAGGTTGGGAATTGATCCAAAC
Source organism: Thuja plicata (assembly GCA_018584345.1). Taxonomy (NCBI): domain Eukaryota; kingdom Viridiplantae; phylum Streptophyta; class Pinopsida; order Cupressales; family Cupressaceae; genus Thuja; species Thuja plicata. Next base: position 470,298 of record MU225890.1, read on the forward strand.
ATGCTCAATCCAAGGATGGATTAACCTTTCTTTTGTCTGGGGGAGTATGGTGTAGGAGCACACCTAACTCAAACCCCTAGCTCTTTATTTTTGGCATGTACTGACTCTAGCCAAGTCAGGAGATTTTGTGTGGACCTTAGAAGGTCTTTTGTTTTCCCTAAGATGGATATGACTGGGTCAATCCATGTCTAGCTGGGTTTCTTAGTTGATTTCCTAATTTTTGGTTAATACTATCGATTAACACTGTCTGTTAACACTGTCGATTAACACTGTGTCTGTTAACACTGTGTCGGTTAACACTGTCGATTAACACTATGTCACTTAACACTGTGTCAGTTAACACTGTCGGTTAACACTGTGCTAGTTAACACCGTCGGGTATCATTGTTTGTCAACATCGTCGGGTATCACTGTTTTCTAACACCGTCGGGTATCACTGTTTGCTAACACTATCAGTTATCACTGGCACTGATTTAGACTGGTGGTCAGTTTTGCATTACTGTTGGTCGGTAAAGTCAATCGTAATGGCCTGCAAGAAGTGAATCTTGTATTTTATGGACAGTATGGTCAGTTGTAACAATTCCTAAAGAGATGCTTGTGAATATGTGGGAAGTTAGGGTCGTTTCAATGGGAGGATGGTTATTAATAACATCCCCAACCTTCATTTTAGAGATGGAGAAGAGAAAGTAGAGATTGAAGAAAAGAGAAGCTACAGGAAATCACAAAGTTATAGATTATTTTACTATTTTTGTTTTTTTTCCAGTAATGAGAAGTTATAGATAGTGTGTTTAGTGGATATCAAGTTTCTTTGTTCATTTTGTATGCAAGTAGATTAGTTACTTTATTTTCTTTTTTGTAAGTTCTTAATTCTTCACCCGTTCTGGGTTGTAAGCAGTGATGGCCCCTCGAGATTCTTGAATCCATGGTGAGAGTCATGTGTTGGGATGGAACTCAAGAGGAGCCCTTGTACATACTTTCCTTTTTGTTTTCTATAGGAGAAGCAACAGCAAAGAGTCTGGAGATCTTACCTTAGGCGAGCTTGGTAATAGTCTGGCTAGGGAAGAGAATGAAAGCAATATTCTGAAAACATTGATTGAGTGGGAAGAATGAATCTATTTATGTAGGTTCAGCAAGGAGGAGATGAAAAGCACTTTGATGGGGACTAAGTCTTGAAGAGGAGGTGAAGTTGAGAGTGACTTACCTCAGGTTAGGGTTGTGAACACCCTAAGAGATCTGGGAGAGAGATCTCAGAACAGAGCCAAGCTGGTTCTATAGCAGCAACAATACTTTTGTCCACATCAGAGTATTACAGTGGAGACCTGTTAAGATCTACTTCATTTGAATCTTTCAACAACACTGTTAAGTGTGCACTCTGTTAAGAGATTTACAAAGGACGGTTAAGTCCACCTTCTACAAAGGGATTTTAGATGTGATGCACTTGTTAGAATGCAACTACATAGGTCTTTGATCTGATGATAAATGCAATCTTCAATTGTTGATAAACAGATCCTATGAAGCTCCAAAAATACAATTAATCATCCTTCCATGATTGAGTATTACCTTTATCTTCTCATCAGTAGCCTCTGTGTGTTCTTGTTAACTGATGTATTTTGTTTCTTCTCTTTGCATGAATTCTACCTTCTGCTCCTTAGATGCTCTTCGTGGCTATCAATTATCAAGAATTCATGTACTCACAATTGAGTATGAACATCTATTTATACTAGCTTAGGTTCAATTCTTGATTCATGCATTCACAAGTTAACTCTAGATTCAAGATATACAACTTGATCTTGATCTGTAGTTAGATATGCTTTAGATCCGTTAGGATGCTTTAAAGCATTTACATAAAGCTTGCATGACCATAAAAAACAAAAAACAATTCTACAAAATAGAATAACTTTGTCTTATCTATCGTGTATGAATCAGATCCACAATTTGCAGCTTTTCTAACTGTCGGTTCTAACGGTTGGTGTTCTTGGTCATCGGTGTTCCTTTCTCTTAACATTTCATTGGGTATGCTTGTTTGTTCCTGTCAGGTTGATTCTGGAAACTATGTTTCCTGTAATGCTTGTGTTTGCTGATAATGTTTGTCACATTTATACCTAGATTTTTTCTCAAAATTCTTTGTCCTGTCGGGTATTCTTGCATTTCACCGGTACTACTTGTGGTTCGCCAGTGATGCTTTCTGTCTGCTGGTAATGCTTTCTGACTATGTTTTTTCTCTAAGTATACTAAAGGAAAAATAATGTCATCAGAAGCCTCATTGTTAAGAGAGCTTCTAATACCTCAGGTATTGAGGTAGCTAACCTTGTCCTTCAAACAACTAATTTGAGCCTGAAGGTGGCTGAAAAGGAAAAAGAGGCTTATGATAGCCTAAATCAGAAATGTGAATTTGTTTTGAAAGCATACAATGATGAAAGGGTTAAATCCCTGCAAAAGGATAATAGAATAGCAGTTTTGGAGGGGAGGTAGACAATTCAAATAATGCCCCAGGTGATGATTGCTTAGGAGCCTCACAAACCCTCATCATCCAGCCCATTTGTGACTTACCCCCCATCCCCTTACCCAAGAGATTATTGATGCTAAGAAAGTAGAGCTAGAAGCTGAAAAGGACAGGCTGATTACTAAAAGATCAAGGTTGGAGGAAGAAGGCAAGTGGGATCTTGAGGATTCCCCTTCATATAAAGAAGCTGAGGAATTGGTGAAGCAGAGGTGTTTTGATAAAATATATTCTAACCTAAAGAGGTGTGTTGGTGAAGCCATTCTTGCCAACCTTTATTTGATGGGAAAGAAGATTGTCAGCATAATAAGCAAGCATGATGAAGATAAAGAGCATTGGGGCTTGATAATTGATAATTGGAAAGGGAAGAAAGCCCATGTAAAATCTTTCTATTCTACCTCAAAGGAGCAAAATAATATTGATATCATCTTGACAAGGACATACAGATGCCTTAAACTGATGGCTGACCTAGATATCAAGAAAAATATGGTCATCAAAAGGATAGAGACCTTAAGAGGTGAATTCTCCAGAGATAGGTATGACATGTTTCCCAATATGTTCAAAAAGGATGGAAACATAAAGAATGAAGCCCTATGGCTAAGGTAATTGAATGAAACACTAACCAATAGGACAAACAATATTATTACATTGGAAAAAATAGGTTGGTTTGTGTTAACTATTGACATTCTCAACAAGGCCAGGGCATTTCTTGAATCTTGGGAATCAGAGATTGAAAAGGAAAGTGTTGATTGGGAGGAGTTCAACAGCCAAAAAGATGAGGTTCTCAACTTTAGTTGGCTGGAAGATGAGGTGTTTACCACCTGGATTAGTAAGTACGGTATGGTCACTCCAATAACATAAAGTAGTAGTATAGGAGTGACAATGAGCACTAGTGATGCCTAGCTGCCTGAAAAAAGGAAAGTACAATTTTTTGCATCAATGAAGATGAAAAATCCTAGATGATAAGGACCTAACAACCTCCAGAAAGTTGCAAGAATTTAGGCGGTCATGAGACAAAGGACTATATAACTTGTAACAAAGAACTGTTATTCTCTCTGCCTATTTTTGTCTCATCTGTGAAGTGAAAATTTTGTCCTATAGCCTATTCATCCAAAGCTTATTGCATCCTTATTTTCCAAAAGGATTCCAAGATGATTAGAGCTATCTATAAATAGAAAGTTGTAATATTTTGAAGAGGATGGTAAAAAATAAAAACTGCAAAGCAGGCTTTTGAATTGAGGTCTAGTTCTTCAAGTCTAGAGTCAATCTAAATGTATTGAAATCATAAAGTTATTAATAAAATTACAATGGAATTTACAATCTCAAATTGTTGATGTCTTCTTTCATTTTATTCAGCTTTTGTATATTTGATATGTAAGGCATGTTAAATGTATCAGTTGTAAGGTAACTGTGTTGCTATTTGTAAGTAGTTATCAAGGACGGTTTAAATCTTATAGATAGTTCCAGGGGTTAGGGTTTGTGAAAGAATTTGATACAGGGATATGAGAGTGAGAGGATAATTTGTAAGGCATATTATCTGAGATCTTGTTTTACTTAGATTAATTATCTTTGATGAATGTATGTTTTCATAGTGACTCTATGGCCCAATGGATTAGGCACTAGTCAAGTTCTGAATAATAGTATTATCAATTAATCAAACATTGAAAATCTTTACTTAATGTTATAAAAATATGTGGATGTCTAGCTAATTGTATTGAGAAATGCAATTCATCTTAATGATTCCTCAGAGAGAGAATCAATAGGTTAACCTTCCTAGTTCCAAGAACTTAAAAAGAAGAAGGATCATGAATCCTTGATCCACTGCTAGATTCTAAGTCATTTACTGAATCTGGAAATAGGTACACCCACCTAAGTTTGTGGAGCTCAAAGTGAAGAATGATTATATCCTTGTTAATTAGCCTTGTTCATGTATGAATCTGAATTGGGAATTGAGAGTCAAACATTTAATGCTATTTTTATTGATTCTACAAGAAAAAGTGCTAACAGACTGATGCAACCTTCTAGTCATCTTACTGACCAGTGGACAAGGTCTGACCCCTAGTCTCTTTCTCAAGTAGTCAAATGCATCCTTGACCAGTGTCTTGGTGAAGATATCAGCTAATTGTTCCTTTGATTGCACATACTCAAGTATCACCTCATTTGTTTGAACTTGTTCTCTTAAATAATGATACTTGATAGAAATATGATTTGTTTTAGCATGCATGACTGGATTCTTAGAAATGTTAATTGCACTAGTATTGTCACAATAGATAATACTGGTTCAACAATTTTCATATACATGTCTTCTAGTAACTGTTTGATCCATGCAATATTTGAGTAGCTTGCAGCAGCAACAACATACTCTACTTCTGTAGTAGACTGAGAGATGCATCCTTGCTTCTTGCTGATCCATGTGACAAGTCTGTCACCCATAAAGAATGCTCCTCTAATTTTTCTCTTTTGATCATCAATGTTTCCAGCCCAATCAGTGTTGGTAAAGACCTTAAGTTCAAATTTGCCTTCTCTTCTATACCATAAGCCATAGTCCTCAATATTCTTCAGATATCTTAGGAATCTTTTAATAGTAGTCATATGTGATTCCCTGGGATTAGCATAAAATCTTGCAACTATTCCTACTGCATATGCAATATATGGTCTAGTATGTACAACATACATGAGTTTACCAATCATAGATCTATACAAAGTCTGATTTACCTCAAGTGACTTGTCATCCTTTGTCATCTTACATCCAGTTTCCATCGGTGATCCAATTGGCTTGGAATCTTCCATCTTGAATATTTTCAGCACTTCCTTGATGTATTTGTATTTTGTAATGAAAATGCCTTCATCTTGTTGCATGATCTATAGACCAAGAAAGAACTTGATCTCTCCAAACATAGACATCTCAAACTCTTTTCTCATTTCATTTGCAAATTATTTTCACAACATATCATTTCCTCCAAATATGATGTCATCAACAAATATTTTAGCAATCAAAATGTTAGCATCAATATCTTCCTTCAAATAAAGATTATTATTTTCACTAGTCCTTACAGATCCAATACTTATGAGATAGCAATGAAGTCTTTCATACTAGGCTTGGGGTGCTTGTTTTAATCCATACAATGCTTTGTGTAGTCTACATACCATGTTTCTCTTGTCTGGATCAACAAACCCTTCTGGTTGTTCAATGTACACATCTTCCTCAAGTATTCCATTTAGGAATGTAAACTTGACATCCATTTGGTATACCTTGAATCATTTACATGCAGCATAAGAAAGTAATATTCTCACTCCTTCTAGCCTAGAAACGGGTGAAAATTTCTCTCCATAGTCAATCCATTCTTCCTGTGCATACCCCTTGCATACTAGTCTTGTTTTGTTTCTGGTGACTTCTCCATTCTCATTCAGTTTATTACTGAATATCCATTTTGTACCAATGACATTCTTGTCATTTGGTCTTGGTACAAGTGTCCATGTCTTATTTTTCTCAATCTTCTCAATCTCTTCGTTCATAGCACTAATCCATTCTTCATTATCAAGTGCAGCATTAACAAATTTTGGCTCAAAATCACAAATTAGACATCTTGTGTTTAGAGACTTACTTCTGGTTCTCATACTAGCCTTCTTGTCTCCTATGATCTGGTTTTGTGGATGTTTCCTTCTAACATATCTGGCAAGTATAGGTTCAATTCTTTATCTATCATCTTGATCATCATTGTGTCCTTCATTTTGATCTTCATCGCTTGGTACATCATCTTGAGCAATATCCCAATTTTCAGTATTTGTAACCTAATGCTCGGGTGCAATAATCTGTTGCTTGGGAGCTATACATTGGTGCTCAAGTAGAGTATCAGGTTCTTCATTGTATACAAACTTTTTGTATTCCTCTGGTTATTTTGTGCTTTCCTTTTCATTCTTATTTTCAAATTCATCTATCTTTACATTTGCAATTTCAAAATTTTTGTTAGAGGCTTTATTGAGACATTTATAATCCTTGCTCTTGGTGGAATACCCTAGAAAGATACCTTCATCACTTCTGGAGTCAAGCTTTCCATTTATATCATCTTTTAAGATATAACATTGACTGCCACAGATTTTGAAGTAACTTACATTGGGTGTGTAACCATACCATATCTCATAGGGCATCTTCTTGGTGTCTTTCTTCAACTGTACTCTATTCAATGTGTAAACAGTGGTACTGACAGCTTCCCTCTAGAATATTTGGGTGATTCCCTTCACTATCATCAGTGCCCTTGCACAATCAACAATGGATCTGTTCCTTCTTTCATCAATTCCATTTTGTTGTGGTGTTCTCGGTGCAGAGACCTGTATTTTGATTCCATTCTCATTGCAGAAGTTAGTGAATTCATTTGAAATAAATTCCCCTCCTCTATTTGACCTTAAGAATTTTAATTCCTTACCACTTTATTTTTCTACCATTGCTTTGTACCATTTAAACATCTTAAATGCTTCTAACTTATCTTTTAGAAACATAACTGTCATCATTCTAGAGTAATCATCAACAAAAAAGAATAAAATATCTATCACCATAGTAATTCTTTTTCCTCATGGGTCCACATAGATTAGTATGAACTAATTCTAGAATGGCATCAGATGTATGGGTTTTTCTTTTGAAACTAGATTTTGTCATCTTACCTTTTTGACAATTTTTGCACATAATATTGTCGGGCTTAGTCATCGTCGGTAAGCCTCTTACATTTCTCTTTCTTATTATCTTTATCATGTTGTCAAAGTTTACATGACACAATATTTTATGCCATAACCATATGACTTTGTTTATAGCCATTAAGCAAGTGGTGTCAGTATCATTCAGATAGAATAAGTTACCTTTTGTCTACTCATCGGTGCCAATCAGACTTCCTGATTTATTAGAGATCTTTTCCTTCTTATTTTCAAATGCTACTCTATGACCTGAATTATTCAACTGAGAAACACTCAATAGATTATAATTCAATCCTTTCACCCAATAATCATTTTCACATTTTATAAGGTTATTCAACATTATAGTTCCTCTACCTTCAACTGGACAAGGTGTGTCATTACCCATTCTTACTGAACCACCATTGTAGCATTCAAAAGTCTCAAACTTTTATTTGTCACCGGTCATATGGTGAGTGTAGCCACTATCTATGATCCAGACATCATTTTTACTAACTTTAGATATGAGTGTAGTTTCTACATACCTCTCTTCATCATCATCTGAATCATCTTTTACTACCACAAATACCATATCGATGTCTTCATCAGGTTCAATGTCAGTATCTTCATCTTTGTATTTAGCTAGGTAACTGGCCTTCTTTCCTTTGTCCTTGTAGTCTCGGGTATCTCTTCATTCTGATTGTCAATTATTTCTGTAATCTCGATTATCACCTTTGTCAAAATTCTTTTCAAATAACCTATCATTACTTCTGTCATCTTTTCTTTTATTAGGACATCTTGCAGCAAAGTGTCCCATTTCTGTACAATTAAAACATACAAGTGGTAATTTACCTTTGTATTTACCTTTGACTCTTTGCATTCTTCTAGCCATAAGTGCTTCAATTTCATCAAGATCTTCTTCTTCACTTTCACTATCAATATATTTTCTCATAGTGTGTTTATGACTTGATTTAGTTATTCTCAAAGAAGATTTGAATGCAGAATCTATGTTTGGTAAGACACTATTATCAAAGTTATTCATCTCAAATGAAATTAGGCTTCCAATCAAACTATCTAGAGTAACATTTTTATTTTCTACTGCTCTCATTTCTTGTATGGCAGATACTCTAATAGCATAAGTAGGTAGTAAGGTTCTTATAATTTTACTTACCACTGTATCTTCATCTAGTACACCTCCAACTCCTCAGATAACATTGACTATCTCTTTGATTCGTGTGTTGTACTATGTGATGTTTTCACCTTCTTTCATTCTGAGATCATCAAACTTTCCTCTAAGGCTTTTTGCCTTAGCTCTCAGAACATTTTTATCACCACCATGTATAAGTTTCAATTTATCCCACATCTGATTTGCAGTTGTGCATACTTTGACATCTTCAAATTCAGCATCAAAGAGTGAGGAAGCAAGCTCTATTATCATGCAGTTGTGCTCATACTTCTCTCTCATTTGTTCAAATGTGAGTGCTCCTGTGGGAAACACATATTTAGTATCTAAGTATTAAGTAACATCATTTCCAATACATGATAAGTGGAGTCTTATTCTTCTTTTCCATGAAGAAAAGTTGTCTTTGTTCAACTTGTGTACATCTTGTCTGTTCATCTTGTGATCTTTAGCTTGAGCTATTAAACTCCCTTTCTAAGCACACAAGCTCTGATACCAATTGTTAGTAATAACTGAGAAGGGGGGGGGGGGTGAATCAGTGGCCTCAAAAATTAATCCTTAAATCAACCCTTCAAACTTAGTACCACAAAGTTATACCTCTAGTTATTTTTAGTCCTACAAGATGAATGCCTTGAAATACTTATATCAAATTACTACTTGTTGGAATGCTTTGTAAAACCTTCTTCTTTATTTTTACCGATAAGCAGTATTTCTATTTATCAAAACATAGTAAATAACTAGTGTATATCAATCAATCTAGATTTACTTATGTGAGATGAAAAATAGTAAAGTAATGACTCATAGACACATTAGCACATGGATTTTTAATGTGGAAACCTTGTTAAGGGAAAAACCACTCAGACCAATACCCCAAATTTTCACTCTTCTGAAGTAAGCTCAGTTTAGAGACAACCCTGTTAAAGGTTACAAACACACTATTAGGTGTGACCTTGTTAGAGGATTTAAATGAATAGTTTGTCACTTAGTATCTAGCATCTAATGCTACCATCCTTGATCAAACACTCACTTGTCCTGTCAATAGTCATCAGGCATATCCAATGCTACTTTGTATGATCAAACTTTTTGATACTCCTTGGGATGTATCTCAATTACAAAAGACTTTTAAGTCCTGCTCGGTTAAGAGACTTGATGCTTCAGTGGTAAGAACTGAAACAATATATTGATCTGTTCACATATACAACTTGAATTGCATATTTTCAGATTTATTGTAAGTGCATTACCGTTCTGATCAATGTTATCAATTCAATACCTTTGCTCCACACTGTTTTGCTCTATGATGTTGTATATTGTTTGTCGATGTCTGTAGAATTTATCTCTTTCCTCAGCTTGATTGATCAGGTCTGAATGAAGACTTTCTTCTCCTTTATAATCTCTTCAGCATCTATTCTCTTATCACTCCCCTTATTCATAATGAATAATATTTTCTCTTATATAGACATGGTTTCACCATTTCTTGGATTTTTTTATCTCGGCGTGATCCACAATTCTTGCTAATTAGATTTAAAGCAAATGTTATAATTTAATCTTTCCTTGGTTGAAACTATGTAATTAAAGGATAAACCAAGGTATCCTTATTTGTATTTGTCCTCTAGTCTAAGTAGGAGGACATGTCACTATTTTTTAATTCCTTTAATAATGAAAATAGATATTTCTCCTTAAGAGGAATCTCACATTTGTCACACACAATATGAATGTGGCATTCATAGAAGATGGGAGTTACATGCAAACTCCTCCACTTATCTCTATTTAAGAGATGTCTCTCACACACTTGTTGAACAATATTCTCTTGTTTCTCACTTCTCACATTCTCATCTTGCTCTCAATATTGTATTGAGCTTATTGCTCTCATTCTTTAGGCCTTGTGTCATATTCATATTCTTGACAAGGGGTTTTTCTTATTTTTTCCCTTCTAGATCCTTGTGTTCTTGTCTTAGTTCTTGGAGCATTTTGGTGAGCTTGTATTTGATCTCTTGAAGGGAAATCTTTCTCTTTCTCTTAGTGTTTGGTAAATCTCTTCCATTGCATACTCTCTTGGATTCCTTTCTTACCTTCTTTCAGTTTTTTACTTTATAATTCTAACATGGTATCAGAGTTGGTTTAATCCTTGTTTTGAGTGTGCATGCAGGAATAGGTGAAAGATATCTCCATTGAGGAGAAGAAATCAGATTTTGTTGTTGATCTAACTTTTGTTTGCAGGGATTTCTCTCTTTTTTTGGAAACTAAGTTCATTCATCTCTTTTTAAAGTTTTTTTTTAAAGTACTAATCCTTCCCTCTGTCGGGCAACCGCAAGGGAAGATTTCAAATTTGCATATTCTATTTTTATCTTTAAATCGATATTTAAGTCTGATAGTTATTACTCCCTCAGTCGGGCAATTGAAAGGGCTTTCCTTCTCATGAATTTTCATGCATTTTTCTAACTATCTTGTTTGCAGGGTTATAGTTCATTTTTAGATCTGTATATTTTGAGTTTAAATCCATTATCTCTATCACTCTGTTAAGTGCTTGATGTGCAGGTTTATTTATACTAGTTTCCATCATTTGGTTTACTGATTTCCTTTCATTCTCAGCATCTTTGATATTTCATCTTGACACTAGATCTCTGATATTAGATCTCTAGATATATTATCTCTTTCATTGATCTAAATATCTTTTTTTATCTCTATTATTATATATTTCTTCTTTGCAAACTATTTAAACAATTTTGTGACTGTCATTTTGAAGACAGTTTTATAGACCCATACTTAGTAGATCATAACTTTTGTTTCAGATGTTATTTTTTCAATCTCTCTAGTGAGAGGCTTTGTAATTAGGTTTTGCAACACATTTTAAATTCAGCCCGATCCAACGGTTCATTTGGGAGATATGACCCCCGCACTAGGACTGTATTTCTGAAACAGTCAAATATTTACATTTTAATAATTCACTTGCAGTTTAATCATTTCATTGCAAGTTATCATTACATCTTTTTTTATAGAATATTTCTCAATAATCATTAAATATTCTCTTATATTATTTATCTGATATTCTCTAATTTTCTCTCTAACTCTTTTTTTGCAGGTTGCAGCTAGTTTCTTCTATTAGTATTTTGTAGTTTTTTTTTTTAAATTTTCTTTGAGATTCATGATATCTCTGTGATTTATCTAATTTTAGTATAGTTTGCATATTCTTTGACTCATATAAATCTCTTTTTTAAATTTGGTCAAATCTATAATTACTCTTGATCAGTTTAATTCATTTTATCTATTTTTTAGTTTAAAACTTAATTCAATTATTCAAGTTTAACTTCTCATTAATTTTATCATAGTTTCAGTTTAACAAATTTTTTGTTTATATCATTTTGTGTAATCAAATCAAAATTAAATGTTAAACATTGTTTCATATATCTTTTTATTCACTATTTCACTCTTAATATATCTTTTCATCAATTCTAGCACCTTTTTTTTAAGCATTTAATAAAATTTTAAATTTCCTTAAAATTTCAAGTTCATAGTTAATCTCATAGTAATTTTGATATCATTGTCTTGCTACTTTCAACATGTCTACTCTAATTCCAAAAATTAAACTAAATAGCTCTAATTATCATCAATGGAAAATACATGTTTCATTTCTATTTCATTTTAAACACCTTCTTGAAGTTGCTACAGATACTTCCATTGAACCAGCTACCTCTTCTTCACAAGCAGAAAAAGATACATGGAAAACAAAAAATGAAGAAGCTCTTGGTTTGATTGGTCTCTCCATCGTTCTTGATCTATATCTCCTAATTGGACATTGCACAAAAGCTCATGAAGCATGGGCCATTTTGCAACAGACTGATGACAGCTCATCTGAATCTCGTAAGATTCAACTCCAAGACAACTTGGAGGACTTAAGGTATAATGATTTTAAAAATATGGATGAATTTTTACTTAATTTTGATGCAATTAAAACTCAACTAAGTGGTGTTAATGTTAGTTTAAGTGAT
>MU225890.1:496020-521469 GCA_018584345.1 Thuja plicata
TTGGTAAGTTTGATGCCAGGAGTGATGAAGGTATTTTCCTTGGTTACTCTACAAAAAGCAAAGCATACAGATGTTTCAATTTGAGATTGAAAAAGGTAATTGAAAGTACTCATGTAAAAATTGATGAAAATTTTATGCTTCAAGAAATATACTATGAATATGAACCTATGATTAAAGATGAACCCAAGCCTAGTAGCAAAGATACTGTTATTGAAGAAATGTTTGATTGCATTGATGTCTCATGTAATGACCCTGAATCAAGTAGTGAAGAATCACAGATTACAGAAGAAGAAGTAACACCTAAAGTCCCTAAATTCACATCTAGATACCACTCTAAAGATGATATCATTGGAGATTAGAGCAGTAGTGTTTTGACTAGATCAAAAACAAAAAGTCTAGCAATGGATGAAGAGGTATGTTTACTTTCACAGATTGAACCTTTAAGTGTTGAAGATGCTTGTAATGATTCTGATTGGAAGAATGCAATGAAAGAAGAATTAGATCAGATAATTAAAAATGATACATGGGAATTGGTCCCTAGACCCATTGACAAAAATGTGATTGGAACAAAGTGGGTATTCAGAAACAAGATGAATGAAGATGGTATAGTAGTAAGAAACAAAGCAAGATTGGTATGTAAAGGATATGCGCAGAGAGAAGGAATAGACTACACTGATACATTTTCCCCTGTGAGCAGACTGGAAGCCATTAAATTGTTCTTGGCCTATACAACATTCAAAGACTTTAAATTTTATCAAATGGATGTAAAGTCAGCTTTTCTGAATGGCGATTTGAAGGAAGAAGTCTACATAGAACAGCCTGAAGGATTTAATCTTTCAGATAAAACAAACATGGTATGCAAATTGAAGAAAGCACTCTATGGTCTTAAACAGGCCCTAAGAGCTTGGTATGAGAGACTTGATGGTTATCTTACCAAGATTGGATTCAAGAAAGGTGCATAAGATTGTAACCTATTCACAAGAGAGACACCTGATGGATTACTACTAGTTGCTATATATGTTGATGACATTATCTTTGGAGGTAATGACAAGCTTAGTACAACATTTGCAAAAGAAATTCAGAATGAGTTTGAAATGAGCATGATTGGTCCTATAAAATACTTTTTGGGACTAAATGTAAAGTAGAGAGATAAAGGTATATTCATTAATCGGTCAAAATATGTGAAGGAAATATTGAAGACCTTTAAGATGGAAGACTGTAAGCCAGTATGTACCCCTATGATAACAGGAAGCAAGCTTTGAAAAGATGATGATTCCACAGTAGTTGATAAAACATTGTACAAATCTATGATTGGAAAACTCATGTATCTAACTCAATCTAGACCTGACATATCTAATGCAATTGGAATTGTTGGAAGATTTGCAGCTGAACCCAAGAAGAATCACCTAATGGAAATCAAGAGGATATTCAGATATCTAAAGGGAACTATAGACTATGGTTTATGGTATCCTAAATCAGAGAATGTACAACTTAATGTGTATATAGATGGATATTGGGTAGGTTGTATTGATGATAGGAATAGTACATCAGGAGGAGCAGTATTTCTTGGAGACAGGTTGGTTTCTTGGACAAGCAAGAAGCAGAACTGTATTTATCAGTCAACAACAGAAGCTGAATATGTTGCAGCAGCACTGAATTGTTCAACCATGGTTTGGATCAAGCAGATAGTTAAAGAATTTGGTATTCAGATTGATTATCCTATTGTTATTCACTGTGATAACACTAGCACTATTAACATGTCTAAGAGCCTTGTGATGCACAAAAAGAAAAAACACATAGAGATCAAGTACCACTTTCTAAGAGAAAAAAATGCAGAAAAAGAAGTGAAATTGGACTATGTGAGCACCAAAGAATAGTTGGCATATATCTTTACAAAATTTTTATCAATGGATACTTCTCAGAGAGAAGTTGGGAGTAATTCCCTCTCTTGAGTCTGATTAGATAAAGCAGCAAGAACATCAGTCCTTAGTGACCGATGAATGGTTGACTACTCTACTTCTGGATTAGTACCTGTGCCTAATTGTTTATGGCACCATTTTCCATTGATGTCAAAGGGGGATTATATAGTAAGGGGGAGCATATACTCTAGGAGAGTATAAAAATAGTCAGAAGAACTAGAGCAGTGTAGAGGAATCCTTGATGAGGATATTGAGAAGATTGTATAATAAAGAGGACACCATGAATAGAGGATGTTTTTAATATCATATGTTGCCATCAATGTCAAAGGGGGAGATTGTTGGAGATTTGTTTCTGTGTAGTTGATTGATTGTATGTTTGTCATTGATGACAACATATAATACATAGTAGTGATTCTGTATGTACTTATCATAATGATGATATCAAGCCTTGCATGGTTAGATACATGTTGTAGACATGTTTATTGTGTTATGTTCATACACGTAGATCCAGATATGATGTTTCAGTCAAGTTGTGTAATTATGTTATTGGCAGTTACAGTTCTGGAAGAGTATCTATTCAGAGCGGATGTATGTAATGTGTTTCTTAAGTTGTGGCTATCTTTAGGATATGCATGTGTATATTTATGATTAGTTATGATTTGATGATAGTTATCTAAAGGTGCCAAACATGTTTTGAGAAGATTGCAAAGTTAGAGTTAATTTGGTGAGGCCAACTTAGTGAAGTGTTGCATCTATTCAGTTTGTGTTGTGTAGACTTAATATTGTTTGTGTGTTTAGTAGAGCTGAAAATGATGTTATGAAGAGTTGTCTTACAGGTCCCATGATCTCATACTTTGAGGAAGATACTTATAGAAAGTCATTTGTGTTACGCTAAGTGTGAATGATATGAAAAGGGATAGAAAATATATAGAGCACAATATTAGTTGTGGTTCATTCATCAAGAGTCTATGTGAAGAAGAAGTAGAATATTACAATACACTGGAACTAATAAAGATAGCAGGTCTACTCTATAGTTCATCATCAGATATAGTGCATATCTATTCTATAGAAGGTTGTAGCCTTCACCAATGAAGCAGTGAGCTTTTGGACAAAGAGTCCACCACCCCTAACAGGGTTATTTGTAAAAGACTCCTAACAGGGTTAGACCCTTAACCAGGTCACTATACTTATTGCTTTGTAAATAACAACTCCTAACAGGGTTGCAAGATCTTCTAACAGGGATTACTATAAAAAAGTATAGTTCATTGTGGGTGCTAATTCCCACCGGGGTTTTTACCATTTGGTTTCCCCGTAATCAAATTGTGTGTTATGTACTGTGTTATCTAAATGTGCCTTTACTTTATTGTATTATGAAGTTAAAGAAGTAAAAATAATTAAATTTACCGATAACTGATTCACCTCCCCCCCTCTCTGTTATCCTTTGGGACTATTCTAACAAGTGTACCATATCTATAGATAATATAGTTAAGGATAAACAATGAGATTTTTTTTCCTATTGCAGTGATCAGTGGTATAGCATCAAACCACTTCATAAAGGATTATGTTGTTGTAACAATGTCGAACTTATGTCCATTGGAAGAAGATGGGTAAATTTGACCAATCAAATCAAAGGCTCACTGCGGAAAAGGAAAGTGTGTAATGAAAGCTAACAACTCTCTCCCTAGTTCATTTATGAGATTACCATTAATTTGGAATTTCTTTCATGATTTCGTGAACTTGACAACATCTTTCTCAATTGTGGGCCAATAGTATCTGATTCATTAGAGTTTCTTAGCTAGAGTAAGATAGTTCAAATGTGATAAAAAAATACCTTCATGGACTTTGTGTAAAGCATTGTTTGATTCTTCAAGTTCTAAGAATCTTAGTAAAGTACCATGAAAATATCTTTGATAGAAATCATCAAATATGATCACATGTCTGGAGGGTTGGTAAATAAGGTTTCATTTTTGGTTTTTGGATATACCATCGGGTAAAGCATTAGTCTTGAGGTAATCAAGGATTTTCCCATAACGAGGAGAATCACAATTCACAATTTTCCATACTAGTTTAGAGTCAGGACAATCATAGCAAGGATAAGGTAACTCTTCCACTGGGAATTCATAATGCGCTTGATTGTTTGAAAGCTATAAAAAAGATGTTAAATTGGCCATTGCATCCACCGATTGAATGTTCACATGAGGAATATGCTCAAATGTTATACCTATGAAGTACTTTTTCAAGTCATACACCATGTTTTTATATGGCACCAACTTATCATCCTTAGTTTAATAATCATTATTGATTTGATTAATTATTAATTGGGAATCACGATAAATATGCAATTCAATGATCTTCCATTCTAATGCCATTTTCAATCATTGACTAATGCCTCATTTTTTGTGATATTTTTAGTACATGAGAATATAATTTTGTATGCTTTGGGTATTGTGTAACCTTGTGGCGAGATGATCACTATACCTACTCCAAATCCTTGTTGTGTAAAGGAACCATCAAAATACATTTTCCATGAGTGCTTTGTGATCATTAAGATTGATTCATCAGGGAATTCCATTGTTAGAGGACTATTTCTTGGTAATGGTGCCTCAGCGAGTTGGTCTGTGATAACCTATCCTTTAATAGCTTTATGTTCCACATATTCTATATCAAATTCACTAAGAATCATTACCCATTTATCCAATCTCCCTGTTAATCTTGAGGAGATATTTTAAAGGATTAATTTTGGCTACCAACTTCATCGAATGTGCCAAAATGTAGTGTCTTAAATTTTGTGATGCAAATACAATCGCAATAAAATCTTTTTCAATAGGTGTATAGTTAAGTTCATATTGCACCAATGTTTTTCTGATGTAATATATGACTCATTCTTTTCCCTTTTCATCTTGTTGTGCTAAGAGTGCCCCCAATAATGTGTTATTAGCTGATACATATAGCAATAATGGATTTCTTATGATTAGAGAAATGAGAATTGGTAGATTTTCTAGGTACTATTTGAGTTGATTAAATGATGTATCACATGTTTCATCCCATTGGTAGGTGATTCCTTTGTGCATAGGCTTGGTAAATGGTTGTGCTTTATCACCCAATTGAGCTATGAATCTTCAAATTGACTGCAACTTTCCTTGTAATGACTTTACTTAGCTGATATTCTTTGGTGGTTTCATTTCCATGATTTCTTTTAATTTTTTAGAATCTACCTCAATTCCTTTAGCACAGACTATGTATCCTAGGAGATTTCTAGAAGTTACCCTGAATGCGCACTTCTTTGGGTTTAACTTGAGCTTAAAGTATTTCATCTATCCAAAATCTTAGCTAAATCTTCCATATGTTATTTTTTTGTTGTGAAATTTTCCTAGGGTGTCATTGACATAATCCTCCATGTTCTTATGCATCATATTGTGAAATATTGCAATCATCTATCTTTGATATGTTTCCCCTACATTCTTGGGTGTGAAGGGCATTACGTTCTAACAAAAAGTGCCCCAAGGACAAGTAAAAGATATTTTGTCATTATATTCCAGAGAAGTTTTAATCTGATTATAACCTGAGAACCCATCCATTAGTGGTAACATCTTGTATCTAGCTGTGAGATCCACAATGACATTGACACAAGAGAGAACAAGGAATTTGGGGCCAAATGGCACACCCAACTAACCAACCATCTTGCGAGTACACACAGCAAAAGAAAACAACAAAGAGAACAACATTTGGGAGATAAGGAACAAAAAATATTGTTTTATTGATTCATGCAATTACAACATACATGCCCAACTGTGAGGCCTTCCAGGTTACGACCAACAAGATTTACAAAATCCGTATTTAATCTAACTTCTACCTTCTCATATCATCATCTACTACTTTCTCTACTAGGTGATACTTAACCTATTGCTAGACATCCCTATTTATACTTTCCAAAGTGGCTTACAAAGATGGAAGGTTGACCACAAATAGTCTACACACATCCCAAGACAAGATCTAAATATTAAATTCACCACCATAAATTAAATACAGAAGTCAGCTTCAACAGAAACCAAACAGAGACAAGCTCAGTCAAGAAGGACCGAGTGTCAGCGTCACTTGACACATGAAGGAACACTTGGCCAACACTGGGTAGCTCGACACAAACATGAACTCAGCCAACACTGGACAACTCAGCACACACTGCAACTTGACAAGAACTACAACTCGACACCTACTAGAAAAATGAAAAAAAAATGAGAAGGATAGCAAGGCAACCTAGGATGCTCCTACATCAGACAACCAGGGTTGAAAGAAATCATTACCATGAATTATTTACGTATCACAACCTGAGCTAAATCCAACTCAGATTGACAAATCCATGTAGCATCTTCAACTGGTCTATTCTTACGCTTCACCAAATATTCATAGTAATCTTTTCCTCTTGTGCTTTTACCAATCCTCTGATCTAATATCTTTTCAACCTCTTCAATCTTCTTCTTAGGAAACTCATCTGGTATAACAAATTCATCATCTAATTCATGATATTTGTGCAAATCAACAATATTGAATATAAGAGATATATCCATGCCATCAGGTAACTCAACTTCATAAGCATTACCACTATCAAAATTCCTTATAATTCTACAAGGACCAAATTTCTTCATTTTTAGCTTACTGTATTTTCCAACAAGAAACCTTCCCTTCTTCAAATGTACCATCACCTCATTACCAACTTCAAAAACATGATGTCTCCTACATTTATCAACATTTTCCTTATATTTATGGTTACTTTGTTCCCACTTCAACTTCACTTTGTCATGTAAAGACTTCATAAAATCAGAAAATACTTCCCCTTCAACAGTTCTGTTCTCTTCACCAACAATATCCCTCAAATCTGATACTCTTCTAGGCTGCATTTCAGTAACAATATCAAAAGGTGTTTTTCTTGTACTCCTATTCACAGAATTGTTATATGCAAACTCATTTTATGCCAATATCATATCCCAATTACTCAGCTTATCTCCAACTAAACATCTTAGCAAATTACCCAAGATTCTATTCACAACCTTTGTCTGTCCATCTGTCTATGGATGGAATGTAGAACTAAACCTCAACTTAGTATCCATCTTCGTCCACAAATTCCTGCTAAAATAACCAACAAACTTGTTATCTCATTCAGAGATAATACTCCTCAGTAATCCATGCAATCTAACAACCTCTTTGAAGAAAATCTCAGCAACATGCACAACATCTGATGTCTTCTTACATGCTAATAAATGTTCCATCTTAGAAAATCTATCCACAAAAACAAATATGGAATCATACCCTCTTACTGTCTTAGGAAATCCAAGAACAAAATCCATACTTATATTACTCCAGGGTTTTTCAGGAACAAAAATAGGTTTATATAATCCAGTATTCTGACTCACTCCTTTTGAAACTTGACAAATTCCACAAATCCTTACAAAATTATGAACATCCTTATAAATAAGTGGCCAAAAATACTTTTCCTTAAGAAAGCTCAATATCTTATCAATTCCAAAATGTCTAGCCAATCCACCACAATTATTTTCCTTAATCAAATAAATTCTCATGGAACTTCTTGGTACACACAACTGAATTCCTTTGAACAACATACCATCTTGAATGAAATACTCCTCAAACTTACTTGGTTGTCCTGACAGATTTGGTGTTCTACACTCTCTCCATGCCTTTGAAAAATTAGGTTCAGTATCATACAACTCCTTCATCTCATTAAAACCAAGAACAAAAATCTTCATCTCAGTCAACAAAGAACATCTTCTACTCAGTGCATCTGCAACTCGGTTAGTAACTGCACTCTTATGCTTGATCACAAATGTGTAACTCTGTAAGTATTCAACCCACTTCATATGTCTCTGATTCAACTTATGTTGACTTCCCAAATAATGTAAAGATTTATGATTAATATACAATACAAACTCCTTAGGAATCAAATAATGTCTCCACTTCTTCAAAGCTTGAACAATAGCATAAAAATCTTGATCATAGACAAAATAATTCCTTTTCGCATCATTCAACTTCTCACTAAAGAAAGAAACACATTTACCTTCTTGACTCAACACAACTCCTATTGTACGAAGAATTGCATCACACTCATTTTGAAATACCTTATTGAAATCACGCAAAGCTAACACATGTAACTTGACAAACTTTTGTTTCAAAGTATCAAAACTCATGTCAACTCCATGTGTCCACTTAAAATTCTTTTTATCTCCTCTCATGGTCTCAGTCATAACATTACAAACATAACTGAAGTTATTAATGAAATTTCTGTAAAAAGTAGCCAAACCTTGAAATGATCTTACCTCACCCACATTCTCAGGTGTAGGCCAGTCTAGAATTGCTTTAGCCTTCTCAGGGTTCATTTCAAACCATCAGTTGATATCACAAATCCTAAATACACAATCTCTTCTTGCATAAAGGAACACTTCTTCAAATTAATTAGTAGATTCTTCTCCTTCACCCTTTTCAATACTTGTCTCTAATATGCTCAAGGTGTTCTTCCTTAGTCTTACTGAATATCAGAATATCATCCAATTAAAAAATCAAAAACTTACAAAAAAATCTCTTGAGAAATTCATTCATCAACCTCATGAAAGTACTAGGCACATTAGCCAAACCAAAAGGCATAACCAACCACTCATATAATACTTATTTTTTCTTGAAAGTGGTCTTCCATTCATCACATTATCTTATTCTAATTTGATGTTAGCCAGTCTTCAAATCAATTTTGGTAAAATACTTTTCTCCACTCAAACAATGGATTATGTCATCCATTATCAGCATAGGAAACCTATACTTCACTGTTATCTTGGTGATAGCTCTAGAATCAATACACATTATCCATTCTCCATTATTCTTAGGTGCTAATATAATAGGTACAACACATGGACCCAAAATTTCTCTGATCAAACCTTTCTGCAACAACTCCTACACTTGTTTGTTAAGTTCTTCATTCTCAGTAGGTGTCAATCTATATGGTTCTTTATTTGGAAAACTAGCTCTAGGAATCAGGTCCATACAATGACTTATACTTCTTACTAGTGATAAACCATAAGGAATATCCTCTGCAACAATCTCCTTGTATTCATTAAGCAATTTCTTAATTTCTTCTGGCACTCGGTCTTAACTGTTTTCTGCCGCTCAAAATTTACTATTTTTTGTCACTCGACAATTACTATTTTCTGTCACTCAACATTTACGAATTATAGAAAAATTGACTTGATTCTTCTTCATTTATTTCTCAATTTTCTTTCCATTAACCATGCAAATTTTCATAGTAATACTGTTTATCTCATCTGGAACCTCAATCAAAGGTAACATTGTTTTCTTCTTCCCATTCACCCAAAGAGTATATTTATTCAATCTACCATCATGCACAACATGTCTATCATATTTCCAAGGTCTACCCAACTGAATATGACAATAATCCATAGGAATAATATCACACAAAACTTCATCAAAGTAATTTCCAATCTTGAATTTCACAACACATTTCTCACTTACCAACAATTTATGCTCATCCTTGATCCATGAAACATGACAGGGTTTAGGGTGTCTCAATATCTGCAATTTCAACTTTGTAACCAACTCCTTTGATGCCAAATTTGTTGATCTTCCATTGTCAATAATTACTTTGCAACATTTTCCTGCCATCTTACATCTGGTCTTGAAAATAATTCTCCTCAGAACATGTTCTTCATCCACTCGGTTATTACACAAATCTTTCCTTACCATCAAATTTTCTCTAGCTTTAGGTCCACTTGGGAAACCCTCAAGATCCTCTTTTATCACAACATTTCTATGACTTTTTCCACTTCCAATAGAGTTGTCTACACTCAAAACATTTATGCCCTTCTTTGTGACATCTGAAACAATTACCACTCAAACCATCTCTACCTCTTCCTCAGTAGGAACTACTACCTCCTCGGTAAGAACTTCCACCTTTCCACTCGATCTTACTTTTATCATCAGTTTTCCACTCAGATTTTCCCTTATCTTGCACAAAATTATCAGATCTTCCACTTTCACCATAGGATCTACCTCTGCCTCTCTAGAATATTCCACCTTGACCTCTCTGTCTTTGTTCATACTTCTTTGTCAATATCTCCTTATCTTTAGAGGTATATTGATATGCTTCTTCCACACTATCCAATTTCAAAAAAATTATTTCATCTTGAATTCCAGAGCTCAATCCATTCAGGTATCTTGCAACTTTCTTAACCTCATCATCCACATGTCTAGATCTAATGTCCAATCTATAGAATTCCTCAGTGTATTCCTTCACAGTCATGTCCTTTTGTCTAAGGTTCTGCATCTTCCTCAACAAGCTAAGTTGGTAATCAGTAGGAAGGAACTTCTTCCTTACCTTATTCACCATTTCCAACCAAGTTTTGATCTTTTATTTTCCTCTTCTTTGTCTATCAGTTTGCAAATGCTCCCACTACAGTGAGTAATGACCTTTCAATCTAGTGACTGCAATTTTCACCTTCCTATTATCAGGAGTGCTTTCAAAATGAAAGAATTTCTCCATATCAGAGACCCAATCCAACACAACATTGGTATCCAAATTTCAATCATAAGGGACAACTTCAACAACAAGCTTTGAATGAGCCCTAGACAATACTTTCAACAATATTTCCTCATCTTGATCTTCCTTAGGTTCTGGATTTGGTTTCACTTCATCATCATCACTCACCTCATCAAGATGTGATCCTCTTCTCTGGGTTGTCTCCAAAACATCTAATCTGGTTGCAATTTGTCTCAACATGTCCATTATGGAATTATCAACATTTCCTCTGCCTCGAACCATCTTGGTGGTTCTTGCAAGATTGTAACCCTCTGAAAGTTATAGGCCAAATCTACAGATATGCTACCCTACAACCAAATTCAATTTAGGGTTCTAAATGATCCAATCCACCAAGGATGAAATTCACTCTGATACAACCTGGTGTACAAGAGAATAAGGAAGTTGGGGCCAAAAGGCATACCTAACTAACTAGCTATCCTACGAGTACACACAATGGAAGAAAACAACACAAAGAAAAACATCCAGGAGAGAAGGAACAAAAAATATTGTTTTATTTATTCATGCAATTACAATATATTGTAAGACCAAAAAAAGGCATGAATAGAATATCAAGGAAACCAAAAAGCCCTAAAGACATGAAAACCTATCTAATCTATCATGAAAACCATTTGAAATGAGAGTATAAAATTGTTAGTCCAAGTTTTAGTTCTTGTCCTTGTATTTGATTTCTAGATTCGCCATGTTATTTTTGTGAATCTCAAAGTTGCTTAAGTCCTCATGTTCAAATTCTCAGTGAAAGTGTCAACCTTGTGTTCCATCTGTGTTTGTGGAATTAGAAAAATCATTTGCTAACATAATTTTTGAACAAGCTTGAACAGGGTCGAACATACTTGAACAACCTTGAACTTAGTTCATGAATGTTCAAGAGTGTTCAAGATCGTTCATAATTTTTATGAAGGGATAGCAGGTGAATAAAGTCATCACTAAAAAGGGGTCTCATGATCGTGGTGTGCAAAATTTTTAAATGATCAAAGTTGGGAATCAGCGAATAAGCATGGAATATTCAGTTTAAGGATGAAGGTGGGAGATTAAAAGAGGAACAAACTTGAATAGTGGTGAACACATAAGAACACCCTTGAACTTAGTTCATCCATGTTCAAGAGTGTTCAATGATTTTGAAAAGTGACACCTGGAAAAAGAAAAGGACTATCGTCATCACTCAATTGTGGTCCCTACCTAGAAAAGGCTTTTAATGAAGAAAGGTATTGGCGGCGGTTAAGCGTGTCTGAGTTGTCAAATTTATGAGGAATTCCTTTGGCATAAAAGTTTGGGCAAGTGGCATTAAATGATTGCGTGCGTGAATGTTCACTTCATTCTCTGAGTTTTTATTGCCTTAATTATGGGAAATTAATTTTCAAATCCATGGTATTTCTTATTTAAAACCCTTCTTAGCATTCATTATTTTTGAAATTTTGTCGCTGTATGTATGCATGAAGATTGAAGGTAAGGGTTTTTGGAGCTCCAGTTGCAGAGTTTTCTACAGTGATTAAGGTAAGTCAGGCTGCAATTCCTACAGTTTTTAAATTTAAGAGCTTGTGAAATTTATGAAAGTTTCTGGACAATTATTAGTCTATTCTTGCAAGTATGAAGTCTGCATTCCATTTGTTTGGAAGTGTGTCTAGTCTGGTATGTGAAAATCCCATTGTGACAGACACAAATTTAGAAGGAATTACTGATAGGCTCATTGGGTCTGTAGAAGAGAATGTCCCTTCTCTTGAAATTTTGAGTAGTGGGTTGTGCATAGCTGCTTGTTTTCCTCCTGTAGTAGTATGTCTTGAACTTGTCCATGAGTGTATCCTCAACTATGACCAGCAAATTGAATCAATTCTCAAGAGAAATGGTGAGGTCTTGGTGGCTATAAATAGAGGAATTGTTGCTTCAGCTTTCCAAATTCAAGAGTGAACTTTTTCCACTTTCTCTCTTGCGCAATCCCTTGTTAAGTTCAAACCAAATGCAGATGCAAATCGTACCTCAATAACAAAGCATTGGTTATTAAACACCCAAAGGGGAGGTTCCTGTTTACCCAAAAATCTCAATAGAAGTCATCTGTACCCATATATTAGTGATGTTATGGTGATGTTGCATAGATTCAGAGCGTCACCTGAGGTGTTCTTCTTTTCAGATTGGTTGTTTTGTTATGTTTAAATTGTTTTAGAAGGAAAACAGAAGTTGGATTGGGCCGAATTAATTGTAGACTATATGAGAGAACAAATGAACAATTCCAAACTCACTAGATGTAGCTTTTTCATGTCTTCTTATTTGATGTACTGTCTAGCCTATAGTAGGAAATGGGATGGGATGATTCATGAGCCTTGGATAGATGGAATGTGAATTTTTGAGTATTTTCCCATTCTTCGTAAAGACAATGTAATTTAGAACTACAAGACGGTACATGATACTTTTATGGGTAAACTTTGTTTTGAAATGACTAGGGATTCGGCCAGAAGAATGAGTTCAGAAGCTCAGCAATTTGTGACAAGATTTGGGAGTTTTTACATTTAGTTCCCTAGGTTCTCTTATATTAGAATTGGTGGTTTTAAAGATCCCCCTACAAAATTACCTAGGTATGCCTTTGATTGTTTTATCCTTGCAGAAGTCAGTAGGTAGCTTGCTATTGTGCTTAAACATTTTCTTCCTGAAGAAGGATGGGAGAAAGTTTTCCTATTACAGCTAGGTAAATTTTCATGCTTAACTATTGAAGATGCAATAAGTATTGGCAGTGACCTTAGTCATTTTGATTTCAAGTATTACACGGAGAGAACAGGATTTTATAATAAAAACTTTTATAGTGGGAATCTAGGCCTTAGATCTCATATGTTTCCAGTTCCCCATCTAGAGGATTTCTGGGAAGATTGTGCAAATGAGTCCCAAGTTATGAAGAGAGGTCATAATAGACTCTGCATATCTCAAATCATGTCCATGAGATTGCAGTTCGACATAGAAAGGGTGATAGATGATGGTTCTGACTTAGTTCAGAGGGCTCGAACATTGGTCTCCCTAGTTGATGAGTGGATGTCCTAAGTGCTTAACAATGGTAGACAATACATCAATGATTCACACTTAGTTCTTCATGACACAGAGGCTGTAATGGGAGAATTGCAAGCCAAGCGCCAGGTCTGGGATGGAGAGGAGGAAAAATGGGTGTCGGCAATGACAAAGTTTAAGGAGATAGAGAGGCATGGTTTCAACAAATTCTACATGAAAAAGTCTCTAAAAGGTGCTGAAGAATCCATTTTCTTCATCCTTAGGAAGAACATCAGTTGGTGCATCACTCTAATAAGGAGAACCATTACAAAGAAAAAATAATATGAGTCGCAAGCTAAGAAAATTCAAAAAGTTGCCCTGAATGATTTGAAAGTGATCAATTTCACTTATACCTATCCATCTGTTTATGGTGAGCAAGAATTGAAGGTCGCTCTAGATGCTTTCAACTCGGAAATAAATAATATCAAAGAAAAGATTAATCCTAAATCCTCTGACTTAACTCAGATGGCAAGGAATTAATCTATGCTATATCTGTGTGTGGATCAGCTGTCCAATGTCATAGAAAAGGTGAAGAAATTGAAGTGGAGCAAAGATGCCTCCAAGGCTTGGATAGTAAATTCTAAGATCCTGCATTTTTCATTCGTGAAGGAGCTTGTCCACGCATATAAAGAATGAAAACTAGCTTGTTTAGGCATATAAAGAATGAAAACCTGCCCAATCAGTTACCGAAGAAGAAGGTAGTCCAGCGGGGAGCGAGGATCATGCTATTGACAAGGAACTAGATTTGGTTATTTAGTCTTTAGTTGGTTAACATGCAAACTCTTAAGGACGTGTGTCCTTTTTCTATTGGTTTAGTTATATAACTAATTTCCTAAGAGGTCATGTTTTTTGGGAGACCTCTTGGTGCTCTGATAGTATATATTTGTCTGCTGAAACTTTTAAAGGGTTCAGAAAAAACTCATTGCTGATAGATAATAGATTTTGATAGTAATAGTTTTGTTTTTTGAGAAGGTTAAAGGAACAAATAGTAACAATTGAATGTTATGGAAAGAACAGATTTCATGCAATTTCCTGTGCACTAATTTCTGAAATATATTATAGTGAGGTTTATCGAATCTGTGTTATTTGAAAACCAAAAGTGAAGTGTCTTGTGTTGACATCTTGTTTATCCTGTTATGTATATGTCTGTTGCTTCATAATATCTAAATTTTGGATTTTATCTATCTTCTCTAAATTCTAGATTTTATCTATCTTCTTTTATCTTTAGCTGAGAAGTTGTTTATGTTTCATGAAATGCAATCGTGGAAGTAACTATGTTTTTCTTCCCACTCATTATTTGGTTTTATTTCCTTTACAATTGTTTAATAGCATATCATAAAAGAATGATATTGCAGCCTTTATAAGCTTTCGGGTTAAAAGATAACCAATTGAATTGTTATCAAATTTCATTGAAAATCAATATTAGGGAGTTGTACCTGTAACAAAATTCAGAGGGAAGTGATCATAAAAGATACTTACCCAACTGTTAGAGATAGTTTGTCTTTTAAGGGTGATAGAGTAAAACTTAAAAGATTATTTGTAGAAAGACAAATCTGTCCGCTAACAGATTTTTGGCGACTCTACTAGGGAGCGCTCACAGTGTAGACCTATTTTTAAATGCTTTCTTTTATGAACAAGATATGGTCCTACTAGCTGTGGTGATACCAAACTAGGAGGAGAAACCTCCTGTCATTCAACCAAATCTTAATTCCCAAATACCCAAGAGGATATAATTTCTGATTTGAACACTGTTGCTTGGAATTTAAAGACTAGCTATCACTAGTATCAACAAGTTCTCCTAGTTTTAGAAGAAGAGGAAGATATAAAATATTGGATGAGGGGGCTCCCAATTGCCCAAGAGGCACAAATCGTTTACAAGGTTGATCAAAGTCAATAAAAGAATATAATACTGGATTCTCGACCATATACCAGGTCCCAGAGGAAGGAGGGAATTTTTGATACTTTTTATGAGATTTTGCAAAACCTCCATTTTTTGACCTCTTACATTTCAAAGCCCAAAGCCAAGACTAGACCTACTTCCCCTCCTAAAGCCTCTTCAAATACTTCCCCATCCTCTAGTGTCTGGCAAGCCTTGACTTTGTCTGGTATTCAAGCACCACCACTAGTAACAATATTTCCAAGTGCAGTCATGTCTCAACCATGGGGTGCAGAAGTTGGTCCTTTAAATTTAGGAGCTCATCATCCTCTCCCTAAAGGTATTAAAGAAGTCTTGCCTAAATTTTCCAGAGATGGAAAAGTCTTGGTAGATGAGTACTTGAATGCACTCAATGCAGCTACTGCCATTTTGGTAGTACAGCATGAAGATGTAGCCTTTAGGCTCTTTGCACAATCCCTCTCAGAGGGAGCTATAGAATGGTTTGGTCACTTGCCTGCTGGGTCTATCATAAACTGGAAAACCATGAAGACCACATTCAAAGGATGTTTTAAAGGAGTTGATGATGAACATTCCCTGCTAGCATAATTAACAAAAATGAAGAAAGAGATTCATGAGCCAATGAGAGACTATGTGGCTAGATATAACAAATTTATTCATAGAATCTCTACTGCCAAAAGACCGACCTTAGAAAACCAACAATGTTTCTTTGTAAACTCTATGCCCCCGGACATAGGTTTTCACTTAAGGAGTAGACCATCTGATTTAGCTATTGCCTAAGGACAGGCCACTGAGTTAGAAGATGATCTTATTATAGCTAGGAAATGGAGAAAAGACATACAGACTTCTCACTCTCAACCTTCTACTTTTGCTCCTACAGATTCTGTTGTTCAGAGACTCATGAATGATGTAATTTCCTTGAAGAGGTAGTTACCAAAGTAAGGATCTTCATTTCCTTCCCCTTATCAAGATATCAGTCAAAAGCAACCTAATCAATGGCACAACAAAACCCCTATGTTACCTTCTAATCAACCAAGATTGTCCCTGGAAGCTTCACCAAAAGAGGCTATCATGTGTTCTTTTCACCTGACAATAGATCATGATGGGAATTCTTGCCTAGATATGAAAAGACACGTACAAATGGAAGCCACAAAAGATGTGTTAGGAGAACTTACTGTAGAAGAAGTCCCTCAAGACAGACCTGGCGACTCTAGCTCATACTTTTTAGAATATGAATCTGACTCAAAAAGAGGAGATATTCTGGTCACCCTTGAGGTTCCCACTTGTGTCATGCTCACTCAAAATCAAAAGTCTTCAAAGAACTCTCCAACATCATCTGACACTTTCCACAAGGCCCAAGATCCTATAAGTAATTCTTCTTTCCCCAGTCCTCGTACTCTTGATGTTAAGGTTGTACAAAAGGATTCTGGTGCATCCTCTTTTGATATTGTATAATTTTGCAAGTCTTTTGCTATCCAAATCTCTCCTACTGAATATATAAGATTAAATCCCAAAGAACTTGATAAGTTGGTCAAGTACATCAAGGGTGACCTTTCAAATCCATCTCAATCTAATCAGTGCACTGTAAGTCAAATTGATGACCTAATTGACTCTCCCGTAGTTGTTTCACCATTTTTTATGAATCAGAGTGATGTTTCTACTACTCCTATCTTAGAATTGAAATGTGAAGTTGATGAAATTAGGAAGCCCGACCCCTTTTATATTTCTCTTCTCCTTAACGGTCTCAAATTGATTAATTACATTATAGTCTCAAGTGCCTCTGATAACATTATGCCATCATCCATTTCCAAATCTTTTGGTTTAACCATGACTAAAACTTTTGGGAGGTGCTATTCTATGGACGAGAAATAGGTTCCCTTAATAGGTCAAGTT
Source organism: Thuja plicata (assembly GCA_018584345.1). Taxonomy (NCBI): domain Eukaryota; kingdom Viridiplantae; phylum Streptophyta; class Pinopsida; order Cupressales; family Cupressaceae; genus Thuja; species Thuja plicata. Next base: position 513,362 of record MU225890.1, read on the forward strand.
AAAGATGCCCAAGATGTTTTAGCCGCTTATCTTGATAAGAGACTCAAATTAACCATTTTAGTAGCAGATATACCTGCAAGTTGTGGGATGCTATTGAGTAGAACTTTCTGCAGAGACATGGGTGGAGAAATAAAGATGGATTGGTCAGAAGTTGTTATCCCTATTGGAAAGAATAAGGTCAAACTGGAACCTGAAGCTAAAAATAAATGCACTGTAATCCCATCTGATGATCCTAAGGAAAAAATCATATTCCAAGACTGTGAGTTTGGAAATTACATGATTTTCTCATATGAAACCCCTCATGTTTGTGTAGACTTTTGTGAAAAGGAGCAAATTTGGTTGATGGAGTTTGATGGTAGTTGTGCTAATGCAGGCTCGGGGGCTGGTGTAGTCTTTAAGGGCCCAAATGATCAATATATCCCTTTCTCTTTCAAATTGGTTTTTAAAAATGCTAATAATATCACCGAATATGAGGCTCTGTTATTAGGGTTGCAAGAGGCAAATACATTGGGAATCAAGGCACTTGTTGTGAAAGGTGATGCTGAACTAATTGTTAAACAAGTGAAGGGTCAATTTATAGTAAAAAATGAATGCCTGAAACATTACAGAAACTTAGTGTGGGATGAAGTTAATTCTTTTGAATCTTTTTCCATAGAAGCCATTGCCAAGAGTCTTAATACAAGATTTGATTCCCTAGCCATATCAGCGTCACTACTACTCCCTCACCCAGACTTTAAAGTAGACACATAGAGGGTTGAGATGATATATAGACCTACTATCCCGGATAACATTGAACATCTGTAAGTTTTTGAAGATGATGCCCGAATCAAGGATTTCATGGCATGTATAGAAGTTTTCTCATCCACCTACTTTGAAGGAATGAATGAAGAAGGTGAAAAGTCTAATTCTGAGTTCTTACCAGAAGAAGAAGTTGTCTAGTTGAAGAGAAACAAAATTCCTAAAGGTTTGGCTTCCTTAGAAAACTTAGTTTCTTGAAAAGATGATAGTTTCATTTCAAGGAAAAATCCTCAGTCAGATGTGCAAAAAGAATATGACAAGGTGAATATTGGCACTACAGCCGAACCTAGGTGGATATCTGTAGGTAAGACTTTGTCTGTTCAAGAGAAGAAAAACCTTCAGATCTTGTTGACAGCCTACACGAATGTTTTTTCTTGGGATTATAGTGATCTTAAATATTTTTGGAAAGGGAAATTTAGCCATCATATCCCTTTTAAACCTGAATCAAAGCCCTTCAGAAAAAAACTTCAAAGTTACAATCCTAAATTTTTTGAAGCAATTCTGAAAGAAGTTGATAAGATGCTAAGATCCAGAATCATCTACCTTATTCATCACTCAACTTGGATAGAAAATATTGTCCCTATCATAAAAAATAATGGCAAAATCAGGATCTGTGTAGATTTCTAAAATTTAAACCAGTCCAGTCTAAATGATAACTATGTCGTGCCCAAGATGGAACATGTTTTATAGGCGGTTGCTGGATCAAAAATGGTGTCTCTACTTGATGGGTTTTCTGGATATAATCAGGTGAGTGTGTCTGCTGAAGATAAATAGAAGACTTCTTTTACCACACCATGGGGAATATTTGCCTATAATAGAATGCCCTTTGGCTTGATTAATGCGGGGGCAACTTTCCAAAGGGAAATAGATTCTTCCTTTGCTGATCTAAAAAATAGAATTATAGTAATTCACCTTAATGATTTGACTATGTACTCCAAAAGAAGGAAACATCACCTTAGAGATCTCAAATCAGTCCTATAGAGGTGCAAAGACCATGACATATCACTTAATCCTAAAAAATCAATTTTTGGTATGACTGGAGGAAATTTTTTAGGACATATTATGTCCAAAGAAGGGATTAGGATCCACCTTGAAAGAGTAAAGGTGATTCAGCAACTCAGTCTGCCTTCAACCAGAACAAAAGTCAAATATTTCTTCGGTCAGATTAACTTCTTGAGAGATTTTGTCCCAAATTTTTCTGAATTAACCAGGCACATTGTGGGAATGATGAGTGAAAAACATCCCTTTAAATGGACAGAAGAAGGTAGAAGAGATTTTGGTGTGATCAAAATTGTTGTAGCAAATGCGCTGGCTCTAGGTTACCCTGACTACAAAAAAGATTTCATCATTTATTGTTATGATTCCGATCACACTTTGTTGGGAATTCTAACCCAGAAAGATGTTTCAAGGAATGAGGTGTCCATCTCTTTCATGAGTAAACCATTAAAAAAACATGAACTAAAATATTCCCCCATAGAGAAACAAGCCTTTGTTGTAGTGAAATCAGTTAAGCAGTTTAGATTCTATATCCTTCATTCTCATTCCATAGTGTTTGTCCCTGATTCAGCAGTGAAAGCACTTCTCACACAATAAGAAATAGCCATGAACAAGAGAGCAGCATGAGTGACAAATATTTAGGAATATGACTTGACAGTAAAGCCCACCAAACTTGTTAGGGGAAGGGGGCAGTGTAAATTTATTGCAGAAAATGTAAGCCAACATGAAAATCCTGAATGTGAAACATCTCAAGTATTGTTGGTTAGTTTGATAGATTCCTAGTTCTGTGACATTGCTTATTTCCTGACTTATGGATAATGTCCACAAAGAATGATGCCTAGGGAGAGACAGACTTTGAGACTTCAAGCTACGAAATGTGTAATATGGCAGGGTGTATTGTATAAAAGAGGCCTTAATGTTATATTTCTAAGATGTGTGGATAAAAGTCAGCAGTTATAGTTGCTTAAAAGTTTTCATGAAGAGTTTTGTGGAGGTCATTTCTCATCTACTGTGACAGCATTCAAAATTCTTCAAAATTGTTTCTACTGGCCAAGGATGTTCAAGGATGCTTACACATTCATCAGGAACTGTGAAAAATGCTAGTTATTCTCTAGAAGACCCCAATTAGCTTTCTTGCCTTTGAAACCAGTTGTGTTAAGTGAACTGTTCAAGTAGTGGGGAATTGATTTTATTGATCCTATTAATCCTCAGTCAAGTGCAGGTAGTGCTTACAGCCTAACAGCAACTGACTATTTCACTAAGTGGGTCGAGACCATTCCAACCAAGAAGGATAATTCTTAGGTGGTGTGTGATTTCTTAAAAGATAATATTTTGGTATGTTTTGGAGTACCTCAGAAAGTTGTAGCCAATAATGCTACTTAATTATCTTCATAGGAGCTTTCCCTTTTCTATTTTGATCATAGTATCTCTTAGGCTCATTCATCAGATTATTTCCCCTAGGGAAATGGGCAGGCTGACTCAAGTAATAAAAATTTGATAATGATCATGAAGAAGTCGGTAGATGACAGTGGTAAGACTTGGAAAAAGTGTTGGAAAGTTGACTACCTGAGGATGCATGACTCATTTTGTGTTGTCATCATGGAAACAAAGTCATGTTTAGTTTCTATCATGAAAGACAAAATGTCTAAGTAAGGAAAATAGGGCAGACAGAGATACTCAACGATCAACACATCAGCGCACATGCAAGAGTTTGATTCAACTTATGCACAATCATATATATGTTGTATGACATGTGTACATGCTACATCTAGACATGCATAGTATAGAACTATAGTACAGAAAAGTTACAAGCAGATCAATAGACCAGTAGTCCAGGAGACAGAGCATGGAAGCTGACTAAGTGTTTTGATCAGCGTGTGTTATTTTGTGATGTAATGGATAATCGCCTTTTGTTATATGTTTGTAATGATTTAATTAACATGGTAGTAAACACACTTGAAGCCAACTTGTTTGGAAGCATTGTATATTTTGTTTTAGGGTCGACTAGTGTTTTGTTTTGGGTCGTTCCTATTCAGATTTGAATATATAAGTATGTAATGTAAAGATATGAAAGGAGTGTTGATTATTATGCAAGAGGAAGATACAGAGGGACAATACTATGAAGTCAGTATATTATATAGCTCTTTGAGAGAGTAAGAGCATTCACGCATACACGGAACTGATTAGACAACAGTGTCATCATAGAAGTTCATTTTGATATAGTGCATATCATCTTTTAGAAGGTTGTAGCATTCATCTTATTGGGAAGTGAGCCTAGGCAGTGAGCCATATACCTTTAATATGGTTTTTATAAAAGACTCCTAACAAGGTCCGACCTTTAACCAGGTCATTGTACTCATATTGTAAAGACTGCTTCTAATAGGGCAAAGGAACTCTCACAAGTTCATTATACTTAGTACAATATTTGTGGGTACTAATTCCCACTGGGGTTTTCCTCTGATCAAGGTTTCCCCGTAATCATATCATGTTTTATGATTTGTTATGTTAAGCTTTATTCTATGTATGTTTGATTTATGTTTAAGTTGATGAAAAGTAATTAAATAGACAAACACTGATTCACCTCCCCCCCCCTCTTAGTGTTTCTAACAATTGGTATCAGAGCTCTGGTCCTTAGCAAATAATTTTAACCACTTGAGGAGATCATGGACTCAGCAGAAGAAAAACACTTGAAAAAGAATCTTGAAGTAGCTCTTGAAGATCTTGATAGATCTAAAAAAGAAAATGAAGAACTTAGACTGAAAGTTGATGGCTCACAAATGCTTATCAAGAAACTAAGAAAAGATTTGAAATACTGTTCTACAAGTGACTTAGGGAAAATGATCAAAAATCTCAATGAAGAGAATATGTCTCTGAAAGATAAAGTTGAAAATCTTGATGAACAGCTCATAGACAAAAAAATTACTATTGAAGAAAAGATCAAAGAAAGCAAGCAACTAGATGATGAAATTTTAAAAGCAAACATGAAAGTTCTGGAATTGGAAAACATAAAAAAGGTAAGACCCTTCAATGGTTATTTTTTCTCTTGTAATAAATTTGGTCATAGGGCTATACATTGCAGAACTCAGTCACAGCAGAATCAAAGAAGAATGAATCAAAATAATTAGAGAAATCAACCTTAAAGGAATTTGCAGAACACTACATGTTAGATATGTAATTACAATGGACACATAGCAAAGAAATGCAGCATGATGAACAAAAGCATCAGACCTCCTATCATTTGTCACACATGTGGAAAGGTAGGACACATCTCAAAGTTTTGTAGATCCAAAACTCAGAAGCAAGATGAACCTAAGAAATCACTATTTGAAGAGTAAGGAGAAGTTAAGTTTGTTCAAGCAAATGAAGATTCAAGCAAAATTTGGGTTGAAGTAAAGAAGGACAATGATGTTGACAAAGTAGTTGATGCATCAACAGTGGACGCACCCTCTACTTCTACTTGAATAGACCTTCTTGGTCTTAGGTGGACCTATTCTAGCTTAGGACCCCTATGCGGTTGGTATACTCACCTCTGAGTATGCGCCTATGAAAGCATGGTTACAAGAAAATTATATTGCTATGTACATTCATGCATTGTCTAAAATGCATCAGGATCAAAGTTTCAAAATCTCTGGGTAATTTGCATATGGTTGCAAACATTAATTGCGGTAGACTGTATAAAAAGAAAGAAAGTATTCGATCATCTTCACACTTTCATTTGAAGAGCATAGAATTTGGAGAGAATTGAAGCACTAGACATTAAGGCACGAAGGCATAAAAGATTTGGTAGTTGAGCGAATGGATAAGAAGTTTGGAACGAAACCCTAGCAGTCGCGCCGTTTTAGAATTTTGTGAAACCCTACTTAAGCAAACTCCAAGTATGGTGACTCCAGTTGTGTTTGATGTAGCAGAGAGGAAGAGATTTGAGTTCAAGAGGCATCCATTCAAATCCATACTAGATGATGTGGAAGGGGCTTTCTCCAAAACCCCGCTAGGTGTTGTTCAGGTGGAAGATATCCGCGCATATATTGTAAGAAGGAAACAGTAGGAGATGTTAAAATAGCTACTCATATGGCATCCATGATGAAACCTGACTACACATTCAAAGATGAATTCACACACTTGATTGATAACCCTATCTTTGACTATTCTAATGTGCATGAGTTTGATGAGCCTGAATGGGTAAAGATTTTTTTGAGCAGAATACATGATGATCTTTACTGGATTGGTGAGGTCCCTGTGCGTATCACCACAGACCTAATTCATGAATTAACTAGACTTCCCAACACTGGACCACTCTTTCCCACTGGCAAGGATATCAAAAAGAATATTGAACAAGTTTGTCTATCTAGAAGTGACAAGTGCGGAATGACAGCTGACCCTATCAAAGAAGATGACATAAAACTTCTGACAATGATACTCGGGTATAATTTTCAGCAAGCAAGTAGGTTGAACAGTATCTCTATAGCAACAGTCCTAGCAGCTATAAGAATGGTGAAGGACAACACTCAATACAACTTATGTGAGATCTTGTGTGGTCAATTGATTGACAACATTCGAATTATCAAGCATGACAGGAGAAAGACATTCAGGTTTGGATCTCTGATCATCTACTTGTATTTCCATATAGTTGGAAAGGTTGCAAACCTTTACCTAGATAGGAGCAAACCCAAAATGTCTCAGATATCACTCAAGGTCACATTAGAGAGTAGTACAAGGGATGCCATGGATATGGATATAAAGACATTCAGGATCAAAATGCAGAATAGGTACAGATTATCTAAGAAGATAGTTGACAAATACAAGGATACCGTATGTTTCATGGTAGAAACATATTGCACATACATGGAGGCAGTTGAACCTAGAACCAAATGGATTCATCCTCTTGGTTATGAAGTGGAAGAACATGTGCTAGAAGGATATGCGCAAGTTCTATTGTCAACGCCAAAAGATCCTAATGAGCCTAGGTGGGGAACTTATAGAGAGAATACCAATGAAGTGGATACTATCTTACACAGTGCTAATAATAAAAGGAAAGCATCCATAATTACATCCAACATACTGAAAGTTCATGGAGTCACCCAAGAAGATCTTGACAAAGCCAAAGATGCCAGATAGCAAAAGCACTTGAGAAAGCTGAATAAATCCAGAAGAAGAAGAAAGTAGAGAGCACATCTATGCCCTCTACCTCCATTGAATTAGATTCATCTCCACTGTCTACACCAAGAAAGAAGACTAGAGGAAGAAAATAGGCGCCTACAAATTACCCATCCATAAGGAACACTCGGAGCAATGTTAAGAATACTCAAGCTCCTCCTGAGGTAGGATTTAGAAATAGTCTAAATATTTTGAGGAACAGGATTGTTAATGAAGGAATATTAGATACACTTTCTAAAGTATATGACAAGTATCAAGAAATTGATAAAACTGAGATACACTCTATGATCATATCTCATACGATCAAGTTCAAGAAGACAGTTCTTGAACTCAAGACAGTGATACCGGATTAGCTATGGAAATTATTAGAGATCATGAAAAGACATGCAATTGAGGAAGATATGAGGATAAGAGAAGAAACATTGGATACTCTTCTTCATGTATTCTCGCATGATGAGAAGGCTATATTGTTAGATCTGGTGAAGCCTCATCTCTGAACTAAGACAAGGACCCTAAAAATTATGAACAAGGAGTATGAACAGATACGTAAGGACACTGAAAAGGCATTTGCACAAGTCTTTATGGATAGACACATGTATCCACCAATGGCACCTACAACAAAAGTTACTCTAGCTCCTCCCAAACAGGCTACAAAACTAGTGATTCAGATTGTGCCTATTACAGGTCCACAGGCCTCACTGCCCACAGTGACAATAAATTTTGATATAGATAAAGACACTATAGTAGTTGACAATGTCAAGATATCCATGACTACATCTGAAAAAGATATGGACAAAGTTGATAAGGCATTTGTAAGCACTGAAGAAATGTGCACTGATGATACTGCTGCACAACAAGATGAAGTTTGTCACGCCCCGCAAGGGAACCCATGAGGACAACCAACCATCACTTAGGGATGTGAATATTTTTTTAAAAAAATTTATAAACTGAACATAATCCTTGTAGGCTCCCTAATGCTACTATCCAAGCAACACAACTAATTCTTTCACTTATATATGTTATGAGTTATCCCTTAAGGCATTAACTGAATTGTTAAAAACACTTGTTCATTCCTTTACTTTTGAATTTAAGTTCTAGAGATAATCTTATCATCATTCCTAACACTTTAGCATGCATCTATGTTAGACATCTTTAAATAA
>MU225890.1:526018-544147 GCA_018584345.1 Thuja plicata
AGGTTGAATGCATGGATACCAGTCAGAACACTATATTCTCACCATCCACTCAACCATCTACCTCATTGTTGTCAAGGTTAACTCCTGATTCAACAAGTTTGGATGCATGGGGAGAAGAAGACCTAATTAAAATCAGTATTCTTACTATGGAAAAAGAAAAGGAAAAACAAGTGATGAGGAACCCTCACTTTTTGGAAACAATGAACATTTTGAATGACTTAGTGCCTATTGATCAGAAAGTAGCCAAAGTCCAATCAGTTGAAGATGTGGACAACATTTTGTCAAACTTCAAATCACACTTTATAATCTTAGTAGACTCTACTACTAAGATTTCAGAAGATGAATACAAGAAGGAGAGACTGGATGATTTGGTAAAGAACTTTACCTTAGACTTAAACTCCTTAAAGATTGGGAAATCTATATTGAAGGAATTGGTAGATAAAGGAAAGAGAGTCATAGAAAACTGTATGGAAAGAGTAAATCTCACCTCTGAGCACACCAAAAAGGTAGAAGAGGTAGAGTTAATGATAGATAGCATAATAAAATCAGTTGAAACTTCCACGCAAGACATGAACATATGTAACAATAGATAAAATTGAGAAAACAAGGTTAGAAATCAGCAAGATAAGGGTAAGGCAAACCCAGTTAAGAAATGCACTTGCGCCATCCTTAGCAGTCCTTAATGAGAACATCAAATAGATTGATGCCACTATTGTGACACATGATCAAGGTCCCTACATGGATCTAATAAAAATGGAGAAGCTGACATATGCATTGTGCACACATCTACAAAAAATTGATGCTATGAAAGCATTTTGGCAGAAAGAGATCCAATCTCTTAAAATTATGTACCCTAAAGTGTATATGGAGTAAGTATGCAGTAGACTTACAATTTTTTGTACACCTTTGTCATTAATGTCAAAGGGGAAGTAATATAGAATGTGTATATGTGGAGAAGTATATGTATATATGATGTTATATAGTCACTTTTTGTGTTAAGTCATTTTGAGTAACTTGACCACATTCCTTTGTTGCCATAAATGACAAAGGGGGAGATTGTTGGCAAGTTGACTACCTGAGGATGCATGACTCATTTTGTGTTGTCATCATGGCAACAAAGTCATGTTTAGTTTCTGTCATGAAAGACAAAATGACTAAGGAAAATAGGGCAGACAGAGATACTCAGTGATTAGCACATCAGTGCACGTGCAAGTGATCGATTCAACTTATGCACATTCAGATATATGTTGTATGACATGTGTACATGCTACATCCAGACATGCATAGTATGGAACTATAGTACAACAAAGTTACAAGCAGATCAATAGACCAGCAGTCCAGGAGACAGAGCATGGAAGCCGACTAAGTGTTTTGATCAGCGTGTGTTATTTTGTGATGTAATGGCTAAGAACCTTTTATTATATGTTTGTAATGATGTAATTAAAATTGTAGTAAACATGCTTGAAGCCGACTTGTTCAGAAGCATTGTATATTTTGTTTTAGGGCCGACTAGTGTTTTGTTTTGGGTTGCTCCTATTCGGATTTGAATAAATAAGTATGTAATGTAAAGATATGAAAGGAGTGTCGATTATTATGCAAGAGGAAGATACAGAGGGACAATACTATGAAGTCAGTATATGATATAGCTCTTTGAGATAGTAAGAGCATTCGCGCATACACAGAACTGATCAAACAACAATGTCATCACAACAGTTCATTTCTATATAGTGCATATCATCTTTCAGAAGGTTGTAGCCTTCATTTTATTGGGAAGTGAGCCTAGGCAATGAGCCATATACCTTGAATAGGGTTTTTATAAAAGACTCCTAAGAGGATCCGACCTTTAACCAGGTCATTGTACTCATATTGTAAAGACTGCTTTTAACAGGCCAAAGGAACTCTCACAAGTTGATTATACTTAGTACAATATTTGTGGGTACTAATTCCCACCAAGGTTTTCCTTTGATCAAGTTTTCCCCATAATCATATCATGTGTTATGAGTTGTTATGTTAAGCTTCATTCTATGTATGTTTTATTTATGTTTAAGTTGCTGAAAATTAGTTAAATAGACAAACACTGATTCACCCCCCCCCCCCTCTCAGTGTTTCTAACAACAAGAAGCTTTATGAAGCACTTTGGGCTGATAGNAGACAAACACTGATTCCCCCCCCCCCCCCTCTCAGTGTTTCTAACAACAAGAAGCTTTATGAAGCACTTTGGGCTGATAGAATTACTCCTGAGAGAGTAATCAACATGGCACCCTTTGAATTGGTGTATGGGATAGGTGCAAAAGTCTCAGTTCCTTTGGAACTTTCAGCAGCTAAAATGCAAATGGCCATTGAAGACCAAAAATTTAAAGACTCTTTGGAGAAAAGAATCATGTATTTTCATAAAATGGAAGAAGAAAGAGAGGCTTTGGTTGATAAAATTACTGAACATCAGGCCAAAGTGAAAAGAATATTTGACAAGAAGGCGAGACCCATAATTTTTATGAAAGGAGATGAGGTCTTGCTATGGGAAAAAAGGAAAGCTTTGAAAGGCACCCACAATAAATTCAAATCACTTTGGAAAGGGCCCTTTGTTATTAATGAAGAATTAGGAACCAATTCTTTTAAGTTGGCATACCCAGATGGAACGATCTTGCCATTTTCCTATAATGGGAAAGATCTCAAATTGTTGACGGTCTAGTTTTGGTTCCTGTGTCCTGTTGTATATATTTGTTTTTGTTTGCTTTCAGGTTGTGTGTCTTTCCTTTCTTGTGTGTTTTCTAAGCCCTTTGTAGCAGTTTGCAAAACCAGAGTTTATGAGTTCTCTGACTTTTGAAAAAAGCCAGTCCCCAGTCAGAGCCGGTGTTAGTCTAAGTTTTAGTTCTTGTCCTTGTATTGGATTTCTAGAGTCACCATGTTATTTTTGTGAATCTCAAAGCTGCTTAAGTCCTCATGTTCAAATTCTCAGTGAAAGTGTCAACCCTGTGTTCCATCTGTGTTTGTGGAATTAGAAAAATCATTTGCTAACATGTTTTTTGAACAGGTTTGAACATACTTGAACAACCTTGAAATTAGTTCATGAGTGTTCAAGAGTGTTCAAGCTCCTTCATAATTTTTATGAAGGGATAGCAGGTGAATAAAGTCATCACTAAAAAGGGGTCTCATGATCGCGGTGTGTATAATTTTTTAATTGATTGAAGTTGGGAATCAATGACTAAGCATGGAATATTCAATTTAAGGATGAAGGTGCGAGATTAAAACAGGAATAGACTTGAACAGTGGTGAAGACATAAGAACAACCTTGAACCTAGTTCATCCATGTTCAAGAGTGTTCAATGATTTTGAAAAGTGACACCTGGAAAAAGAAAAGGAATACCGTCATCACTCAGTTGTGGGCCCTACCTAGAAAAGGCTTTTAATGAAGAAACGTATTGGCGATAGTTAAGCGTGTCTGAGCTGTCAAATTTATGAGGAATTCTTGTGGTATAAAATTTTCCACAAGTGGCATTAAATGATTGCGTGCATGAATGGTCACTTCATTCTCCAAGCTTTTATTGCCTTAATTATGGGCAATTAATTGTCAAATCCGTGGTATTTCTTATTTAAAACCCTTCTTAGCATTCATTATTTTTGAAATGATATCGCTGTCTGTATGTGTGAAGATTGAAGGTAAGGGTTTTTGGAGCTCCAGTTGCAGAGTTTTCTACAGTGATTAAGGTAAGTTAGGTTGCAATTCCTACAGTGTTTAAATTTAAGATCTTGTGAAATTTACAGAAGTTTATGTGACAATTATCACTCTGTTCTTGCAAGTATGAAGTCTGCATTCCATTTGTTTGGAAGTGTGTCAAGTCTGGTATGTGAAAATCCCATTGTGATAGACACGGATTTAGAAGGATATGATGTAGAAGGAATTTTTGATAGGCTCACTGGGTGTGTAGAAGAGAATGTCCCTTCTCTTGAAATTTTGAGTAGTGGGTTGTGCATAGCTGCTTGTTTTCCTCCTGCAGTAGTCTGTCCTAAACTTGTCCATGAGTGTATCCGCAACTATGACCAGTGAACCAAATCAATTCTCAAGAGAAGTGGTGAGGTATTGAAGGCTGTAAATAGAGGAATTGTTGCTTTAGCTTTCCAAATTCAAGAGCAAAAATTTTCAGCTTTCTCTCCTGTGTAGTCCCTTGTTAAGTTCAAACCAAATGTAGATGCAAATCGTACCTCAATAGCCAAGCATTGGTTATTAAATGCCCAAAGGGGAGGTTCCCGTTTACCCAAAAAATCTCAATAGAAGTCATATGCACCCGTATATTAGTGATGTTATGGTGATGTTGCAGTTAGAGGGTCACCTGAGGTGTTCTTATTTTCAGATTGGTTGTTCTGTTATATTCAAATTGTTTTAGAAGGAAAACAGAAGTTGGATTGGGCCAAATTAATTGCAGACTCTATGAGAGAACAACTGAAAAATTCTAAACTCACTGGATGTAGCTTTTTCATGTCTTCTTATTTGATGTACTATCTAGCCTATAGTAGGAAATGGGATGGGATGATTCATGAGCCTTGGATAGATGGAATGTACATTTTTGATTATTTTCCCATTCTTCGTAAAGACAATGTAGTTCAGAACTACAGGAGGGTACATGATACTTTTATGGGTAAAATTTATTTTGAAATGACTGGGGATTTGGCTAGAAGAATGAGTTCAGAAGCTCATCAATTTGTGACAAGATTTGGGAGTTTTTACATTCAATTCCCTAGGTTCTCTTATATTAGAATTGGTGGTTTTGAAGATACCCCTACAAAATTACCTAGGTATGCCTTTGATTGTTTTATCCTTGCAGAAGTCTATAGGCAGCTTGCTATTGTGCTTAAAGGTTTTCTTCCCGAAGAAGGATGGGAGAAATTTTTCCCATTATAACCAGGTAAATTTTCATGCTTAACTATTGAAGATGCAATAAGTATTGGTAGTGACCTTAGTCATTTTGATTTCAAGTATTACACGGAGAGAACAGGCTTTGATAATAAAAAATTTTCTAGTGGGAATCTAGGCCTTAGATCTCATATGTTTCTAGTTCCCCATCTAGAGGATTTCTGGGAATATTGTGCAAATGAGTCCCAAGTTATGAAGAGAGATCATAGTAGACTCTACATATCTCAAATCCTGTCCGTGAGATTGCTGTTCAACATAGAAGGGGTGACAGATGATGGTTCCAACTTAGATGAACCCAGTTTCAAAAGGCTCCTAGATAATGAAGAGTTAGATATTGACTGGTCAAGAGAGGAGGAAGATGACATTAAGTGCAGGACACAACATGTACTCAAATTAACCGAAGAATGGCTGCAGACAAAAAGAGAATAGTCTAGTCCTAAATAAATTGGAGTTAAAAATTCAATTTTATTTTCCTCCCCCTCTATTTCTAATCCTCATAAACCATCTTGTAATGCATGTTCATTATATAAGCAGCGGAATAAGGATCCAAGGAAGAAATCTATTGTAGAACTTTCCCCTGTGGCCTCACCTCGGTGCATTACCAGATCGAGATCCTGATCGTAGAAAAAGGGAAAGATGACTCAAGAGAATACAAAAACAATCAATTTGGATGATGAAAAATTTGGGGATTTAAACTACCAAATTAGGGAAGATGAGCAAATCAGAAAAGATCTCTTCGATCTTGATGATGTGACTCTGTATTTAATGGATACTCCTGCTAAGACTGGTGCCCAACCAACATCAACAAATGATACACCAAGATGGTTAACCTCTTCAGTGAATAAGAAATGGAGCTTGATTTTGGTATCTATTCTAGTGAAAGATATAGTTAGTAAATATGGTCAAAATAATCCCAATGCCAAGAAAGTTAAGAGTACAACACAAATGTTTGTTGATACTAAAATTGGGAAGTGGACAGCCAAAGTAGCCACCTACAAACTGAAGGATGAAAAATAGGATGTTACAGTCAAAGATTTTGAAGTCACTAAAATTGAATTAGGGACTATGGATAAAGCGGGAAAGAATCACCTTTTCAAAGAGACAGCCCAGTAGATGTTGATAACATCATGGAAGGATAGTAAGAAAAAGAAGGAACTGAAGCAAACCATAGTCTCACTCTCTCAGTTCATAAATACTTTCTGTAACTTTGATGCCACCCCACTGACTCAATCATCACAGGTATTCGACCCAAACTTAGCAAAAAGTAAAACACTACTGAATCAAGTGTTAATCTCTAAGTTCTGTTAATGATTAGTGCCCAACACTTAGTCATTTCATTGGGTAGTTTTAGTTGGCTATCACTATGGCCCAGCTAAACTATGCAAGGCCGAGCAACATTATCGAGTATTTTTTAGTTTGTCGAGTTACATTTCTGAGCTGAGTAGAGATAGAGATGTTAAGTGTAGAGCGACAGACAGTCAAGTGCTGAGCAGAAAATTTTTTTTTATATCTGTCAGGAATGATACAAAATTCTAGGATAAGTGATCCGGCCGACTTGTATAAGCTTTTTGAGCTGACTAATGTATGCATTTAATATTCTTATATGGAGTTAATTATGCATTTAATTGTTTTATCCTATGCATGACTCATTGTAAGCATTAGTTGTAATACCATCATGGTATCGATATTGGAGCTTGATCGTTGATCTAGATCTCACTGTCAGATCTATATAGATATATTAGATTGCTTCAAAACCCTATTTTGTGTGTGTGCAAGAGGTAGAAGAGTAAGTGTTGAAGTGACCATATTTTTGAAGTGAAATGCACAGAGGGTTATTTTGTTTAGAAGTAGAGATCAAGAAGAGCATAACACAGTGAACAACAGAGTAAAGATATATCAGATTATAAGATCATAAGAGATACTGAAAAGAGGAGATCCATCATCAGCATCAAAGTGCACATCAAAGGATCAATACTTGAGACTTTTTAATCATTATATCAGGTACACTTTATTACTGCAGTAGTGGAGACTTTTGTGGGTGTCATCCCCACACCATTTTTACCTAATTGGGTTTCTAGGTTACCAAGTTATTGTGTTATGTGTTATTTATTTCATGGTGTGGATGCTATCTGAGATTGCATTAGATTCATTTATGTATGAATGTGGATCAGTTTGTTTTAAGTGTTTAATTTTGAAGATCTGATTCACCCCCCCTCTCAGTATCTTGCTTTCCCATTATTGTATTTCCAACAATTGGTATCAGAGCTTAGTTCTCTGAAAGGTTATAATCAGCTTGAGAATACAGATCTTGAAATGGAGATCTACAAGATGGGTAAATTCATTGAGAATCAAAAGATTGATGTTCAGCTAGCACTACAACAGCTTGAGTCTGCAAGAAAAGAACTAAAGAAGTCCTTAGCTACAAGGAAAGATCTATCCAAATAGATGAATGAAACTCATTATCAGGAAGAGGACACCAAAAATCTATTTCAGAATGGAGATTCTACTAAGAGCGATGCAGCAATAGCAGATCTACTGGAAAAGAATAGTACACTATGTGAAGAAGTCAAAAATCTGCAAAAGGAACAAGAAGCCCAATCAATAATAATGTGTGAAGTTGTTGAACAGAAAAAGAAAGCCAACGATGACAAGGCTATGGCAGAAGAAGATAAGAGAATAATGACTACCAGACTTGATGAAAGAACACATGATGTGCAAACCATGACAGTTAATCAAGTGGACATGGAAAATCAACTACTACTTGTGAATTAGGAGATTAGCAGGAAAGACTTTGAGATTGTTAATCTTAGATCTGAGAACAATTAATTGAAAGATGAATTGAGATCTGAGAAAGAAATAAATAATAGAGTAAATGACCCAAGTGCAGCTATGAGCTACTTTGAACAACTAGTGAAAGCATCAAGAAGACCTAAAGATTCTTCTGGATTAGGTCACACTGAACAACATACAACCACTGAAGATGGAGAATCATCTAAGACAGGTGAAAGAAAGAATGCAAATCTGAGAAAAAAGAAACATATTTGTTACCACTATGGAAAACTAGATCATACAGCAAATATATGCCGAAGCAAGAATGGTAAGTCCAATCCTAAAACTAACTTTAATGGTAATTTCTATAACTGTCACAAATATGGTCATAGAGCACAAGATTTTAGATCCAAAGGTAAAAAGCAATGGACATCAAAGGTACAAGAGAAATCACCAAGAAAAGGCAATACTCACAATTGGGATTACAATACATTTCATAGTTGTCATTACTGTGGTGAGTACGGACATGTTCTAGAAAAATGCATAAGGACACATTTCAGAGGTAAGTCCAAAATTTGGATGAATGGAAGCTTAGTTTGTCATAGTTGTCTGAAAATTGGTCATACAAGGAAAGATTGAAAGACTAGAGTACCAGATCCTACTTTTGAGCAAATTAGGGAACAGATGAACAAGACATGGGTTAAGAAGTTTGAACCATGCAGCAGTGAAGCTAATAAAGTCAAGGTCACCCAATCCAATGGATCAGGTGATCACATCATCTCCAACTAAGAGAAAGAGGTATGTAAGGAATTGTATTTAAAATTCTTATCTTACATCAGTTCCTAACATAAAATGTACAAAAGTCCATATTTGCATGTGTTAAGATGCACCAGGACATATTTTTTTTGAAGACAAATTCCAAGATGAGTCAATTGCACTATAGGTGTTGAGCATCTATCATGGACACTAAAGCCGAGTTCTTTAGTGAGTGCCGAGTTTTGTTGGCCGAGTAAAATTCTGTGAAGGCCAAGTGTAGTGAGCCGAGTGGGATGCAAGTTGTGTTAAGGCCGAGGATAGCTAGCTTGCACTAACTCAATGGGAAGAACATTCAATGCTCACCTACCTTTACCTTTCATAGCTTAAAAGGGATGAACAGTCGACACTTCATTTTTACCTTTTGATTTTACTATTTACGGAGCAATTGAAGCGATTTACAGAATTGATCTTAACGGAGCTAGGAACGAATATTTCATTAGTGTGTTGTCAACAATCTTAAAGTAAATAGTGAACAGAGAATAGTGTAAAGCATCACTTGCTAAGGTATTCTATTTTCCATCTCTCAAACCCTAAATTTCAGAATTATGGCTACAAGTTCTTCCGCACTAGCCAAGAGTATGGAGGCAGAACAAGAACAAATTCAGTTGATTCAGAGTGATGAATGTGAACCTCTCAGCTTTTGAGCCATCCCTGAAAGTACGATATAGAGTGATTTAATGGGAGCCCTCTCATCCATTCCTCCCAAGGTACTTATGGTTCATGATATTTGATCATGTTATATGGTTAAGATTAGAGAAGTAGGTGATAATGAATTAAGGAAATCCTACAGCAAACTGTGTGAAAATGGAGTTCTGAAGGCAGAATTCAAACACTTAGCCAAAAAAGGGTTAACTCATGCCCTAGATTTTCCCCAAGGTTTTAAAGATGAATGGATCAAGGTTATCCTTAGCCGAGTTCATGACATGAGTATGTGGCTAGACAATGGACCAGTCAAGATCACCAAAAGCATGATTCATCAAGTGACTGGATATCCTATAGTAAATGGAAAGCGGACCATGAGGGATAACAACAAACAAGAAATTACATTGAACACTGGAGCAGTATGGAATAATAGAGGTATGAATATCTCTACAATTACTAACCTAGAACTTGATTTTGGAGTAAGGGTAATTACACACAAGTTCTATCAGTGCAACAGATTGGATAGTGTTCCCTACATAGCAGTTGATCAGGCATGGAAAATTGTGAAGAAGAATCACACATATGATCTTGCCGAGCTACAACAAACATAGTTAGCTGAGAACCTTGCATCAATCAGAAAGGCTAAGAGATCATCATGTAAGTTTGGTTCTTTACTAGTTTGTATATTCTTCTACATTCAGGATACATTTCCTACTCTAGGAAATATTGTTTGGAAAAAGGATAGGCCCATTATAGTTCAGATCAGTGAATGTATAGAGAAACTAGGGAGCAATTTCAATAGAATTATGGGTAGCTATTTTCTAGAATTCAAGATGAGAATGAGATTAAGGACTAGGATTCCTAATTCACTAGTGGAGAAGCATTATGAGGAAATATGTTTTCTAGTTGATACAGATAACACTTATATCAAGGCAGTGACTCCTAGAATAACATGTTTAGAGCCATTTCCATATGAGATTAATGTTGATGAAGCATTAGCCACCATCACTACACTCTTAGCCGAGGCAATTGACACCACAATAGAAATATTTGGAAACTTTGATGAAGCTAAGGCTAAGATCTCTAGAAGTTTGAATGAAGGAACTATGGAGAGGAAAAGAAAGAAGATAGTGAAATATCTGAAGAAAATGGTTGGCTTGGGTAGTGATGAAGAACCTGAGGATGCACCTCTAGATCTGACCACTGGACAAGGTGAGGATATTTCTATTGAGGAGGAAGTTAGTGCATCAAAAGAAGTTACAAAGAAGGCTAAGGGCAAGAAGCCATCAATTGTCATAGTAACCAAGCCTAGCCGAGCAAAACCCAAAGTTACACCTCCTGTAGCTAATCGTCCAAGGACAAGAGCATCTACTATCACTTCCCTAGTAGAAGTGCAAAAAAAAGTGTATGGTAAGAGAAAATTTGCAAAGAATAGTTCTGGTAAGGAGGCAAAGGTTGCTCCTAAGGCTGAGTCGAGTGAACTAGCAAAGAGACCGAGAAGGAAATTAAATTTGAGACCTAATAGTGATGAGGAGTTGACAAAAACTCATGAACCCACAAACATACCTAAAGCTCAATTCAAGAAACCAAAAAGCATTGATGAGGTATGTGATACTTTAAGGAATTCAGCAGGGTTAGCAACATTTAAGTTCATCAAATATGACAAGTTGAAAATAGCAGATAGGCACAAAGTTCAGGAAGCACTCTTGGACATGATGAGTACCTTCAAATTGACTCCTACAGAGATAGGAAATCATGTTCCTGATGAACTATATGACTTTTTTTCTAGAAAATGGGAATTTGCACTTGCCACTAAAAGATAGATCAGGGAAGGAACTCTAGCCAAAATAATACTTGACTTAACCTCTAAACAAAGAGTCAAATTTATTGAGGAATACAAGAACAAGTTTGTGCCAAAACTCAAAGGCTATGTTGTTCTGAAAAATGACATAGAAGGTGTAGTACAGCAAAGCACAAGGATCTGGAAAGAGATTTTTGGACTGATCATTCCAAAAGACAAGAAATCTGGTGAAGGGACATTCGAGCCTAAGGCACAAGAAGTTGAAGAAAAGACTACCCCTGAACCACAAATAATTAAAGATCAAATTGTAGAAGAAGAGGACATGACCAAAGATGCATTAGATGCAACAAAATCTATTGATCTAACTGCAGACAATCCTTTGGATTATATAGTTGATGATCCAAGCAATTTGAATGCCGAGGAACAACAGATGCCGAGTGGAAAAGACACCGACTCGCCTATTAAGGCAACTGAAACAGAAGAAGGGAAGACCACAGTGTCTGAGGAGATAATTGGAGTTATTAGTGATCAGAAAGGTGAAGAGCAACAACAAGTAAATGAACAAGAGGTAACTTCACAAGATCCACCTATTTTAGAAGTTGTGAAGATAGTTTTAGATAGTGGAGTAGTAACAATAGATGTTATTGATAAGCCTAAGGAAGAAGAGGTATCACAAGTGTTGGTTGAGCTACCACACTCTACATCATCCACTCCCACAGGTCCTAAAATTGGTGGTATGCCAAATCCACAGACTATATTGATAGAATTGAAGGAAGCATTAGATGTTGACACTGTCAAAGGGAAAGATATTATGCTGCCGAGCATAAGTTCTCTAGAAATAAAGAGAAGAAGATCTTGAAGAGGTCACAGCTTTTAGATGTAACACTAGATGAAGTTATTGTGATTCCACAATGGGATCCCAATGAATTATCTTTTGAACAAATTGGGACTCTTCAAGAGTTACTTAAGAGGAAGAAGAGACAGGAAGAATTGAAGATAGAACAAAAGAAAAAGCAGGTGTTGCATGACATCAAAGACATATTTGCAAAGGCTTTTGACTTAGAGGATCAAACACCTCAAGCTCCAATCATAGATCAACTATTCACCAATGTAAAGAAAGTAATAGATGAGGACATAGACAACAATGAGAAGCTTCTACAATGGTCCCGGAGAAGATTTGAGAGCAAAGTTCTAGAGAAGATCTCAGGAGAGATAGCAACAAAATAGGTTAAACTTTCTATTCTTGTAGAAACCTTAGAGAAAGTTATAGCCAATGTTTATTCTTTGTATAAGAAATTTTTTGATGTTGAATTTTTCACAAAGGATAATTTATAGCTTGTTGAGAAGCTACAGTTAGACTTGAGATCAACTGGTGCTACTTTAGGTAAAGATACTACATCTAGTTCTTTACATTTTAATAAGTTGATAAATGCACAAAGGAGAATAGCTGAGCTTATGGCTGAAGATGGTCACATAAGGATCAATTTGATAACCATTCAGACAAGCTTGTTGCCCCATTTGGAGGTAATACAAAAAGAACTCTCAAAAGCAAAGGAGTTATCACAGATTAGTGCTAATCTATTGACTGCAGAGAGTTTAGTGAGTCTAGCTGCCAAGCTAGAAATAAAACTGGAAGTTATGAAGGTTGCAAAGGAAAGCTGGGATACAACATTTGAATCCACCCTGCAGCTTCATAAATAATTTTTGGATAAGTACCACTTAACCCCACCAGCAATCAGTGAAAAAAACAAGGGGGAAGTTAGTACTACGGAAGGAGGAAGTTAGTAAGGAGTTATGAAAGGATACATCAGTACAACAAAGGTACACTTGTATATAATTTTTGAAGGCATTCTAAATTTTTTGTATAAGTATATTCCTAGGGGGAGTACTTAGCATACTTAGGCAACATTTTGATGAAATGAACAGAAGTAATGATAAGTGTTTTTTCCACTAATATCAAAGGGGGAGATTGTTAATCTCTAAGTTCTATTGATGATTAGTGCCCAACACTTAGTCATTTCATTAGGCAATTTTATTTGGCTATCACTGTGGCCGAGCTAAAACTATGCAAGGCCAAGCAACATTGCCGAGCAGTTTTTAGTTTGCCGAGTTACATTGCCGAGCTGAGTAGAGATAGAGATGTTAAGTGCTGAGCGACAGACATTCAAGTGCCAAGTAGAATAGTTTTTTATATATCTGTCAGGAATGATACAAACTTCTAGGATAAGTGATCCGACTGACTTGTATAAGATTTTTGAGCCGACTAATGTATGCATTTAATATTCTTATATAGAGTTAATTATGCATTTAATTGTTTTATCCTATGCATGACTCATTGTAAGCATTAATTGTAATACCATCATGGTATGGGTATTGGATCTTGATCGTTGATCTAGATCTCACTGTCAGATCTGTATAGATATATTAGATTGCCTCAAAACCCTATTTTGTGTGTGTGCAAGAGGCAGAAGAGTAAGCGTTGAAGTGACTACATTTTTGAAGTGAAATGAACAGAGGGTTATTTTGTTCAGAAGTAGAGATCAAGCAGAGCATAACACAGTGAACAACAGAGTAAAGATATATCAGATTATAAGATTAGAAGAGATACTAAAAAGAGGAGATCTATCATCAGCATCAAAGTGCACATCAAAAGATCAATACTTGAGACTTTTTAATCATTGTATTAGGTACACTTTATTACTATAGTAGTGGAGACTTTTGTGGGTGTCAACCCCACCCCAGTTTTACCTATTTGGGTTTCTGGGTTACCAAGTTATTGTGTTATGTGTTATTTATTTCATGGTGTGGATGCTATCTGAGATTACATTAGATTCATTTATGTATGAATGTGGATCAATTTGTTTTAAGTGTTTAATTTTAAAGATCTGATTCACCCCCCCTCTTAGTATCTTGCTTTCCCATTATTGTATTTCCAACATCAAGTTCAGAGGGGTCGAACATTGGTCTCCTCAGTTGATGAGTGGATGTCCCAAGTGCTTAACAATGGAAGATAATTCATCAAGGATTCACACTTAGTTCTTCATGATACAGAGGCTATAATGGGAGAATTGCAAGCCCAGCGCTAGGTCTGGGATGGAGAGGAGGAAAAATGGGTGTCGGCAATGACAAAGTTTATGGAGATAGAGAGGGATGGTTTCAACAAATTCTGCATGGAAAAGTCTCTAAAAGGTGCTAAAGAATCCATTTTCTTCATCCTCAGGAAGAACATCAGTTGGCGCATCACTCTAATAAGGAGTACCATTACAGAAAACAAAGAATATGAGTCTAAAGCTAAGCATATTCAAAAGGTTGCCCTGAACAAGTTGAAAGTGATCAATTTCACTTATACTTATCCATTAGTTTATGGTGAGAAAGAATTGAAGGGTGCTCTAGATGCTTTCAACTCAGCAATAAAGACTATCAAAGAAAATATTAATCCTAAAGCCTCTGACTTAACTCAGATGGAAAGGATTGAATCTATGCTATATCTGTGTGTGGATCAGCTACCCATTGTCATAGAAAAGGTGAAGAAATTGAAGTGGATTAAAGACGCCTCCATGGCTCGGATAGTAAATTCTAAGATCCCACATTTTTCATTCGCAAAGGAGTTGGTCCAGGCATATAAAGAATGGAAACCTGCCTGATCAGTTACCGAAGAAGAAGGGAGTCCAGCGGGGAGCAAGGATCATGTTGTGGACAAGGAACCAGATTTGGTTATTTAGTCTTTACTTGGTTAACATGCAAACTCTTAAGGATGTGTGTCCTTTTTCTGTTGATTTAGTTATATAACTAATTGGCTAAGAGGTCATGTTTTTTGGGAGACCTCTCGGTGCTTTGATACTATATATTTGTCTGCTTAAAATTTTAAAGGGTTCGGAAAAAATTCATTGCTGATAGATAATAGATTTTCATAGTAATAGTTTTGTTTTTTGAGAAGGTTAAAGGAACAGATAGTAATAATTGAATGTTATGGAAAGATCTGATTTCATGCAATTGCCTATGCAGTAATTTCTAAAATATATTACAGTGAGGTTTATCGAATCTATGTTATTTGAAAACCAAAAGTGAAGTGTCCTATGTTGACATCTTGTTTATCCTATTATGTATATGTTTGTTGCTTCATAATATCTGAATTATAGATTTTATCTATCTTCTCTGAATTCTAGATTTTATCTATCTTATGTTATCTTTAGCTGAGAAGTTGTTTATGTTTCATGAAATGCAATCGCGGAAGTAACTATGTTTTTCTTCCCACTCATTATTCAGTTTTATTTCCTTTACAATTGTTTAATAGCATATCATCAAAGAATGATATTGCAGCCTTTATAAGCTTTTAGGTTAAAAGATAACCAATTGAACTGTTATCAAATATCATTGAAAATCAATATTAGGGAGATGTACCTATAACAAAATTTAGAGGGAAGTGATCGTAAAAATACTTACCCAACTGTTAGAGATAGTTTGTCTTTTAAGGGTGATAGAGTAAAACTTAAAAGAGTATTTGTAGAAAGACAAATATGTTCGCTAACAAACATAAAGCATGAAAACACTTTTAACTCCCTTCAAATGTAGTTCCCATGTCCTCCTTTCTTCTCCATGAGATGGATTATGTGTTGCTCATTGACAATAGAACAATTGCACAAAGAACTTGAAAGCACAAGTTGATAAGAGAATACTAGGAGATAGTGGTTCTTAAAATTAAAAGAGATAATTACATCTCAATTTATAGAAATAAGAGACAATTAGGTGAATTACAATGCCTAAATCAATGCATAATGGAGGGAAAATGGAAGAAGAAAGATGGAAGCATAATTCAAGGAAAATGAATAAGGAAAGGTGGAAGAGATCATGGAGCTAATTAATAGAAAATGAAGAACAATTAAGGGATATGACAATTAGGTGAGATTAGGAGGATATTAATTCAATTAATAAATCAATATTCCTCACAAATCTAAATTAGTGTTTATGAAATTATAAAATCCCATAAATTTAGAAATAGGCAATTAATTAATTAATTGTGAAGACTTAGGAGAAAGGGAATAAATAAAGTCAATTTATTTATTCAATTAGGACATAGGGATAAACTATGGGTTATTCATCCCAAGAGGATAGATTAGAGGGTTATTGGCCAAATAAAAGGCATTAATGTGAAATTGAATTGATTTTGATAATATTGATAAGGATTAGGATCAATTATGATGATTCTGGAATAGTTTAGGAAATCATGAGGCATCGATGAACTTTGACAATGCGCTTGCGATAATCATTGGAAATGATATTATGGCACCAATGAACTTTGATGATGCCAGAGTATAAATAAAGGTAAGGAGACGTTAATGAACTTGGACAATGCTCTTGAAATGTGAAAGTGACAGCGAGACATCAATGAACTTTGACAATTATCTCGAAATGATGATTGATGATGAAAAGGCATCGATGAACTTTGACAATGCCATAGGATTGATTGAAAGATATTGATAAGCTATTGACATGAGTTTGGAATCAAATGAGTTTGGAATGATCATGGATTGATTTAGGAAGATTAGGACTTGGTTGGACTGATTTAGGAAGATGAACAATTTGGCCAAAATGAGAGAAATGTTAGTAATTAATGACATGGAAGAATGACACAATATTAGTGAATGATAAATATCAAACATACAATATACAAGACATGTTAAAAAGGAGGCATAGGGAATGAACCATTTTTAGGTGTCTACATTTTTCCCCTCTTTGAGACAATGTGATTATGAGCATTGGCTTAAAGAAAAATAGAAGATCATGCCCTAGTGGATCGACAAAATGGAGGTAGGATGCCCCCTCTGAAAATTGGGCAGAAATTGATATGAGGACAATTTTTTGAAAAGAAAGATGATTGATTGATGAAATGTTAGGAGAAAGAATAAATTAGATGAAGAAAAGTTAGTAAGATAGAAATATTTTGGCTTTCATAAGTGCAATTATGTCATAAGACCTTATTTTGATATTGCAAAACTGGATGCGGCGCATCATGGTGTTAGAATAGTCCCAAAGGATAACTAAGAGGAGGGGTGAAACAATTATCAATAACTTTAAATTTTTCTTCTTTAACTTCAGAATACAACAAAGTAAATACTTAATTAGATAATACAATACACAACACAATTTGATTACGGGGAAACCAAATGGTAAAAACCCCGATGGGAATTAGCACCCATAATGAACTATACTTGTTTATAGTAATTCCTGTTAGAAGATATCTCAACCCTGTTAGGAGTTTTACTTTACAATGAAATAAGTATAGTGACCTGGTTAAGGGTCAGACCCTATTAGGAGTCTTGTACAAATAACCCTGTTAGGGGTGGTGGACTCACTGTCCAAAAGCTCACTACTTGATGGTGAAGGCTACAACCTTCTGTATAACAGATATGCACTATATCTAATGATGAACTATAGAGTAGACTTTCTATCTTGATCAGTTCCAGTGTATTACAATCTTTCACTTCTTCTTCACATAGACTCTTGATGAATGAACCAACTCTGATAATCTGCTCTGTACATCTTTCTTCTCTTTTGTTTCATTCACACTTAGCATGTCACCTTTGACTTGCTATAAGTATCTTCCTCAAAGTATGAGATCATGGGACCTATAAGACAACTCTTCATAACATCCTTTTTGGCTCTACTAAGTACACAAGCATTATTACAACTACGCAAGTATAAACTAAATAGACACGACACTTCACTAAGTCAGCCTCACCAATTTAATTCTAACTTTGCAATCTTCTTGAAACATGTTTGGCACCTTTGGATTAATATCATAAACTCATAACTAATAATGAATATACACATGCATATACAGAAGATAGGTGCAACTCAAGAAACACGTGATATACATCGGCCCTAAACAGTTACACTTCCAGAACTGTAACTGCCAATAATATAATTACATAACTTGACTGAAATATCATATCAGGATCTGCGCGTATAAACATTACATAATAACCATGTCAACAACATGTATCTATCGATGCAAGTCTTCATAACATCATTCTGATAAGTACATATAGAATTACTATTGTGTATTATGTTGTCATCAATGACAAACATACAATCAATCAACTGCTCAGAATCAAATCTCCAACAATCTCCCCCTTTGACATTGATGGAAACATATGATATCAAAAACATCCTCTGTTCATGGTGTCCTCTT
>MU225890.1:557094-569058 GCA_018584345.1 Thuja plicata
ACATGGATTAGACAGGACACTAACATCCTGTGTAGGGATTCATTACTCTGAATGAATCAAGGGATGGCTTCCAGCCCATCATACTTGGTTTATCTTTCAACACACCAAAACATAAAAGGAAATGTGATTGATTTTAATAATTTGGATGCAAGTCTGGTGCAAAACTAGTGCCTTATCCTAGGGTGCACAGTCAAATTGAGAAAACATCCACAAAACTTCATCAAATCAAAAACAACTAGAATCAATACCCTACCTTATAGACTACCATTTTCACTGTAAACACATGATCATCAAATCTATGCATTATTGAAATTCTCAGAGATTATCCAACCTGATTTACTCCTTCCTTGAAGGAAACATTATGGACAAACTCATAGTCTACCTTGTAAACAACAAATTGGACATTGCCTTACAACTCCAATTCATAAGAACTTCCAAAACACACAGAGACAATCAAAATACTTGCAATGAGATTCCAGTCATATTTTATTGATAAAACTTGTTTCAGTACACTCAAATTATCATTACACTTAGGCTAAAATAGTAAGTTCAAAACCAAGCTTGCATTAATGGAACTTGCTTTGGATTTCTCCCTTGGAGAACCAAAATTTAGAACCCCTTACAAAGAACCAAAATCAGAATAAGAAGGAGAAGGGAAACATTCCAGAAGGAAAGAAAAGAGGACACTTATCGGACTCTTCATCTGATGAATCATCCCCCTGAACTGCATGAACAATCTCCTTTTTTCTCCCGAGGACACCTCTTTGAGAGCGTTCACTTCTATCTTGGCAACAGCTCCCACCTCACCTGGTATTCATGGCAGTTCTGGCCTTAGACATGAATTTTTCCATGTTTCTTTCGGTCGCATACTCGCCATCCTTTCTTGCTCAACTTTTCATCTTCTGCGAGTGAGCGATACTTTCTTCCTCTTTAACCAGTCACGCACTCGCGAGTTAACATTTCATATCACCTGAGTCTCGACGACTGAGCGACTATGCATCTTACTTCTTAGAAATTCCATCATCACATACTCGCGAGCTATTTAAACTGACTTTGAGATTTCGAGCGGGCGAGCGATGACATCTATTTCTTTGACTGGTCACTAATTCACGAGCTAACTCTTCTTTCACCTTCATTGACTGGCGACTGAGCGACTGCATCAAATCTCTTTGTCGCAGGCCTTTTTCACTAACCATGGTTCCACCTCCTAACTTGGCGATAAAGGTATGTCACATGGTCGCCAGACGGAGAAAGTGGATTCAGCGACTTCCAGACTAAGGTGCTTTGCCTTCAGTCGCAGTGTCTCTAAAAAAGTTAAGGGTATGCATGAAAATCTGGCGATTAAGTGACAGCCGTCAGATGAAAGAATAAGAAGATCCTTAGTTATTGACTGGCGACTGAGCTTAACAGGTCTTTGTCGCGGGCCTCTATCACTAACCATGGTTCCATCTCAAGACTTGGCGACAATGTGCATTCTTAACCTTTGGCTGACCTGGGTTACAATCTGGCGATCATGCGACACAACTAAAATCAAAGTCGCACACAGTTAACCTTAACTCACCATTCTTTTTGAGACTTTGCGACTACCTGTTGCCCTTAACCATCACAGTTATCTCCTTGTCGCCAAATGCTTAATTTCTATTTCATGACTACGCGACAATGCTTAGTCGCCAAGTCAGGGGATATAAGTTCTGAGCTTTTAACTTTATCACAACAGTTTGTATGTGCCCCTTTTCTACTTCTGGCGACTGTACGACATACCTTAATCGCCAAGTCAGGAGGACTTCTTCTGTGGTTCTCGGTATAAACTTACATTTAGGTGTCCTTAGTTACAGCCGTTGTTAGCACTGTATTGGAAACATGTGAATTTCCTTGGCCTTTGTTTTCCCGGGTTTCCTTTTCCTACTCTCTGCGATCTGGTTCTTGTTCATTTAGGCTATCCTCTGTCATGTTTTCAGGTTTTCAAGTCTAAACCTAGCCATTTTTTGAAAACCCTTGTCATTCCAAGTGGTAAACGATGAAATTCTAAAACCCTAAGTCTTGGCATTCTATTTTGCAGTTACTTTTTTGAGTCACTTAGCGCATGTGTTAAATGAAGTCGCCTCATCACGTTACCCCAACCGAATATTCCAAATGTCTTCCCGACTTTTCTTTTTCCTTGTGTCGCGTGGTCTTGATTAAAATCAAAATATTCCTTCAGTGTTCTGAGACTCAGCGATTTCTTTCAGTCGGGTAGTTGCAAGATCTTCATGTCATAAGGTTTTATGCAGATGGGACCCACTGCTTAGTTGGGTGATCGTGACAGATTCTCAGCGGTTAAGAAAATGTCTTCATACTCAGCGATTACCTTTTGTCGCTTTGTCGCCAGATCAGTCAAAGTTGACAGTTAAGCAATGCCTTCAGTCGCGTGGTCTTGGAATGGGACAGCGGTTAAGGGATTTTGATTCATACTTTGCGACTAACCGTCTGTGGTTTGCAGTAATGCTCAGTCGGGATGTCGCCAGAACATGACGATGACTCAGTTCTCCAGTATGCATTCAGTGAGCTAATGATTGTGTGACATCTGTTAGAAGGCGAGTGGATATAAAAGATTTTTCGGGTTGTCGCCAGAAGGAAAAAGTGCATTCAGCAACTTTGAGACTAAGGTGCTTTGCCTTTTGTCCTAGAAATGATTTAAGGGCAGGCAGAAACATTCAGCGATTAAATGACGGCCGTAGGATGAAGGAATAAGAGGATCTGATGGTAGTCGCGAAGTCTGAGAAACAAAGTTCCCTACAGAAGAAGTCCTCCCGACTTGGCGATTAAGGTATGTCGCGCAGTCGCCAGAAGCAGAAAAGGGGCACATACAAACTGTTGTGATAAAGTTAAAAGCTCAGAACTTATATACCCTGACTTGGTGACTAAGTATTGTCACATAGTCATGAAATAGAAATTAAGCATTTGGAAACAAGGAGAT
Organism: Thuja plicata; assembly: GCA_018584345.1. Taxonomy (NCBI): domain Eukaryota; kingdom Viridiplantae; phylum Streptophyta; class Pinopsida; order Cupressales; family Cupressaceae; genus Thuja; species Thuja plicata. The sequence goes on from MU225890.1 coordinate 560,051, forward strand.
AACCATGATGGTTAAGGGCAACAGGTAGTCGCGAAGTCTCAGAAAGAATGGTGAGTTAAGGTTAACTGTGTGCGACTTTGATTTCAGTTGTGTCGCATGATCGCCAGATTGTAACCCAGGTTAGCCAAAGGTTAAGAATGCACATTGTCACCAAGTCTTGAGATGGAACCATGGTTAGTGACAGAGGCCCGTGACAAAGAGATTTGATGCAGTCACTCAGTCGCCAGTCAATGAAGGTGAAAGAAAAGTCAGCTCACGAATTAGCGACCAGTCAAAGAAATAGATGTCATCACTCGCCCGCTCAAAATCTCAAAGTCAGTTTAAACAGCTCGCAATTATGCGATGATGGAATGTCTGAGAAGTAAGATGCATAGTCACTCAGTCACCGAGACTCAGGTGATATGAAATGATTAACTCATGAGTGTGCGATTGGTTAAAGATGAAGAAAGTATCGCTCACTCACAGAAGATGAAAAGTTGAGCAAGAAAGGATGGCGAGTATGTGACCGACAGAAACATGGCAAAATTTATGTCTAAGGCCAGAAATGCCATGGATACTAGGTGAGGTGGGAGCTGTTGCCAAAATAGAAGTGAACGCTGTCAAAGAGGTGTCCTCGGGAGAAAAAATGAGATTGTTCATTCAGTTTAGGGGGATGATTCATCAGATGAAGAGTCTAACAAGTGTCCTCTTTTGTTTCCTTCTGGAATGTTCCCCTTCTCCTTCTTATTCTGATTTTCTATCTATGTAAGGGGTTCTGAATTTTGGTTCTCCAAGGGAGAAATCCAAAGCAAGTTCCATTAATGCAAGCTTGGTTCTGAACTTACTGTTTTAGCCTAAGTGTAATGATAATTTGAGTGTACTGAAATAGGTTTTATCAATAAAATATGACTGGAATCTCATTGCAAGTATTTTGATTGTCTCTATGTGTTTTGGAAGTTCTTATGAATTGGAGTTGTAAGGCAATGTCCAATTTGTCGTTTACAAGGTAAACTATGAGTTTGTCCATAATGTTTCCTTCAAGGAAGGAGTAAATCAGGTTGGATAATCTCTGAGAATTTCAATAATGCATAGATTTGATGATCATGTGTTTACAGTGAAAATGGTAGTCTATAAGGTAGGGTATTGATTCTAGTTGTTTTTTATTTGATGAATTTTTGTGGATGTTTTCTCAATTTGACTCTGCACCCTAGGATAAGGCACTAGTTTTGCACCAGACTTGCATCCAAATCATTAAAATCAATCACATTTCCTTTTATTTTTTTGTGTGTTGAAAGATAAACCAAGTATGATGAGCTAGAAGCCATCCCCTGATTCATTCAGAGTAATGAATCCCTACACAGGATGTTAGTGTCCTATCTAATCCATGTTTATACCTGCCTATAAGTTTTAGAGAAATTATCATTTGAGGTAGATGTTCATAGGTATGCCCGCCTGGGTCTGTGGAGCCCGAAGTGTAGGAGGATTCAAATACTTGTTGCATTAGCCTTTCTCTTGACTGGACAAAGAGCATAAAAGGGAGAGATCACTTTGGTGTTCTAGTTTTTTCTCCTTCAAGAAAATAGCTAACATGGCCTTTTTGATATTTCTTTTCATTTTGGATCAAATTTTTCTTCTTTTGTACATGTCTATTATACTAGAAATGTTGATCCTTGATAGCATGTGGATTGCTTGACTTGTAGAATTTATGTTTGGCATCCAAATTGCTTTGAAAGGGAATGGAATTCATGGATGGAAGGTTCTCCAAGATGTGTGCCTTTGATGACTTGTATTTGGCAAAGGGTAAGGGGATTGCAAGCTAGTGGAGGGAGGAACATATGGACCTAAGATGGATGGAAGGGTTAAAGTGGGAGGTATATGCCTAGACTTGGATTTTGAAGGGATACCAATGCCTTGAGATGTAGATTTATTATTAATACCATGGCCATTTGAATTTTCTTGGACACGAAAGGGTTTCAATATACCTTTTTCATGGAGGTCTAACCCTTTGTCTTGATAATGCTTTCTTTGACCATTCGGATACTTGCTACAAGATGCGAGTCCATTATTATGAGGTGCGAATGATATGGAAGGACTTGTAGGACCATGAGGTGAAATAGACTCAATAGAACTAGGGGAACCCATTTGAAGTGTAAAGGGTTCATGAACAACTTATATAGATGTGCTTGGATCACAAGGTGGATTTGAAGGATTAGGACAAGGAGAAGAATGGATGGATGGATCTTGAGGAGGATCTGATGGAGTGATAGGATTTTGTGGTGGACATGAAGGTGAAGGGACACCTTGATCTTGGCTTGGAAAGGTATCTTGGGAAGATATGGAAGGGATATCATGATCTTGCTTGGTAAGTGGGAGGTCAATGGGACTTGGAAAGATATTTTTCTCTTGAGGTGGAAAAGGATCATTTTGGATAGGGGGGATAAGGATAGTGGGATCATCATGAGGCTCCAGGGAAATGGGGTCTTGGTCAACAATAGGATAGAATTGGTCATTGAAGGGATCTTGATCTTGGTTTGATTTAGAATATGTTTCTTTGTGCTTTTATCATCCTCTTGACATGGGATATGACTTTGGACATGCAAGGGGGATTCTTGAAAGGGGTTAATGCTAGAATATGAGGGAGATGGACTTTGGATGAGATGCTCATGACTGGGATTGGTTGAAGATGAAGAAAATGATGGGATTGGCTCAAAGGTTTCTTCAACATGAAAGGTACTTAGGTTATGAAGAGGATGAGCTTGGATTTCTTCTATGAATAGCCCTTGAAAGGTTGAATTGTTGGAAGAGTCACTTGATGAAGATGGGGGAAATTGTTCTTGGGAGGAATGTGGGGATAATGGAGTAGAGGGAAACATGGATGTTTGTTTAAGGTCAATGTCTTGAGGGGAAATAGGTATGTCATCCATGTGATTTCTTTGGAATGAGACATTTCTAGACACGGGCGAATTATTTGTGTCATCCTCTTCATTTATAGGATCCAATTTTTGAAATAAATTCCTTAAAAATTTAGATTTGAACTTGCGCTGCTTGATGGATCCTGTTGTTAATACCTCATCATTATTTACATGTTGGAAATAATTTTTGGATTGAACATGTTCCTCAAAAGGGTTCTCATTGATTATGTTTTGTTGATGCTCAAAAGATGTCACATTTGAATTTGTCCTTGTTTGAGAAAAACTTTTTTGATTCGAGGATATAAGAGGGACTTCATTACTAGAAAATGTTCTTGAATGAAAGATTATTGGTGACCTTGATAATGAATGACTTGTTTGTATGGTTGGAACAAGAGGTTTTTTGGTTTCTTTAGGAACACTTGGTTGCATTGCAATGAAGATCGGTTCATAATTAGGTGGTGGCCCCAATTGAATTATGCCACGCACTGGTTGAAAGGTTTGTTTGGGAGCTTGGTAAAACAAAGGTTGTTCTTGAATGTGATCAAAATGGACTTGATCGGGGACTTGGTGGGAAAATGTTTTCTCTTGCACATGATTGGATTGGAATTGATTGAATATTTTTTTTTCTTCATGGAGACATGAAATACGTTTTGGTATCTTGGATCTATGAATAAGAATTTGCATGTAAAATTCATCAAAAGATTCATTTGGATGCTTATTATTCATTATCTCTTCTATTTTATCTTCCAAGATTTTCTTTTCTTTGTCCAACTTTGTTTTCATTTTTTGAATCATGTTCATATGGACTTGATGTAACTAATTGCTTGGTTGTGTTGATGTCATTTTTCTTGGCCCAAAAGCTTGTTGTTGCAAAGGTATATCTTGTCTTTGATCAAAAGGTAATTGTGAGTTTCATTGTGATGATAACATGGGTTGATAAGTTTCTAGTCACCTTTTGGATGCTAGGAACCTAGTGAAGATTGACATGATGACTATATGCAAATCAATATTTTTTTGGATTTTGGAAATGAAATTTTTTAAATGCAAGGAGCTTATGCAAAATGCAATCTAAGGCTTATGCAACTATTTTTTTTATTTTTGGGACTTTGAAAATAAATATTTGAAAAGGAGACAAACCTAAGAGCATAACCTCATGAGGTTGAATAAGAATCTTGACTTGAAAAAAAGGATTGAGGGACAAGGGACAAGTTTGATAAAAGGGATTAGGTCAAATCCATCATGACAAAGGTGGAATATGACCAATTGATAAGGGGGGGTGGGGTTTGAAATTTGGGAATAGGGGACCAAGTCAAGATCATATTTTTAGCGTCATAAAGAAATGTTCCATGATTTAGATACTTCCTAGTATTTTTGCAAAGCTTTTAGAGAGGATCTAAGATAAACTATGTATGCAAGAGGAATATGATTGGGACTTATGTAAGAGTGACTATAATGAGGATTATGATAAGGCCAATAATGCAAGGGACTTTTTGAAATGCAAATGCAAGGAGATTAGGACATGAATATGCAAGATGAAAACTATCAGGCATGCCAAGAGGTTCCAAGTGAAAATTTCAAGGTTCCATATGTTTACTCAAAGACAAGGTGTGTTTTGACCATTTGATTGTTTTTTAAGCTGATTTAGAAAAAATGTTTTTTAAGAAGAGTGTTTTTAAGATTTTTCCATTTTTATTAAAGTTTTAAACACTCACACAAGTCACATCATTGAGAATGGTTGTTGTAAAAAGTAACAAACACACCACATCCTAAGGATAGCAAGGACAATATTCATTGAATCCCCACTTGAACCAAACTTCAACCGCGCTTACTAATAGCAGACAACCTAGAATATTGGAGGAACAAGATCGTCCTTACAGTGCACTCACTTCTCAGGAACTCCAAGCTTGAAATCCCAAGGCTCATTAATCCCAAGGGACTATTGTCTTGACTAATAGCCACGAAAGTGTGGGGCATCTTAGTTGGTCTCCAACCTTTTGTGCCTAAAGATAGAAGGTTTTTGGATACTACAACATGGTGTTTAGTAAAGGCATCCGTTTGGGTGGTTATACGTGTGGTAGATTAGCTCCATTATGGAGGCCTCCCAACCTACAAAAGTTACATTATGTAGGTTTTTATGCACCACAAGGGTGTTGAGGGAGATCTTCTTCCCGGTATAACATATTCAACACCCGTTCATTGTGAGATTAATAACAATGAAATATTTTCTATACCGGTTTGAAAGGAAACTAAGTGTGCAAAAAATAGTTTCGTATGCTAAACTCTCGAGAAGAGGATCATGCAAATTTAGATTTAACCCTAAGAAATTACAGAATGATAATACAATAACATGCATACATATAAAAATGAGAATGACACAATGATTTACCCTGGGGAAAACCTTTCAGTAAAAAAACCCCAGCACTCCAAAACCTGTACAATGTATTAATCAAAACTATTACTGTTTACAATACACTTGCAATGCAAGTTATTTCAGGAGATAATCAACACTTGAAGAAAAATTTGGCAACATAAAAATGTTCCAAAAATAAACTAACTTCTCACTCAGATTTGCAACCCTAAAAAATGCTTATATCATGCGCTTCCCTTTTTAGGGCAACTTCCAAAGACAACCATATTAGGGTTTTACCATTTTCTGAGAAAATAGGAACCCAAATTTTTTTTGTAGAATAGTGTACAGTACTCAACATGATTAGTTTCCACATGTCTTTCATGTCTTCACCCATCATTGAATCTTTCACAATTAGCTCTTACAAATATTAATGACCGTCATAGGAACTCGTCATAACTGTTTCAGTCATGATTACCTTAGACATTGTCCAAAGTGCCGAAATTTGGAAAATATCAAATATAAGGAAATATACAAGGTTGAGACACCTTATTCCTAACATTCTCCCACTTTTTGAACACCTTGTAAGAGCCAAAGGAAATAACAGGATTTAATTTCTATAGGTTGAGAGGCCCATAGACTCTGAACCCCATCTGAACTTCGCTGTGCCCATAGGTTTTGTCAATGCATCCACAACATTCTTTACTGTATCTACCTTCTCCAAACTTACCTTTCCATCCTCTACCATATCTCTCACAAAGTGAAATTGCACATCAATGTGCTTCATTCTGGCATGGAAAGTTGGATTCTTCGCAAGGAAAATAGCACTCTAACTATCACAACAAATTGTAATCTATCTTGCATCAACACCAACATCTAAACACAGTCTCCTAAGCCAAATGGATTCCTTACAATCATGAGTAGCTTCCATGTACTCTTCTTCTATCATGGATAAAGTGACCACAGGTTGTCTCTTACTCATCCAACTGATGGCACCACCAAACATAGTAAACACATAGGCACTGGTGGATCTCCTACTATCAATGTCACCTTCCCAATCTGAATCCACAAACCCACAAATACAAATTGAATGTAGATCTATAGAAGAGTTTCCATGATATCATATGGACTACTCTAATGTACCCTTCAAATATCTAAACACTCTCTTAACTGCATCCCAATGTACCCGTCTAGGTTTAGCCATAAACTGACTCAAGACTCTCACTGCTTTGGCAATGTCTGGTCTAGTATAGACCATAACATACATAAGGATACCAACTGCACTTGCATAAGGTACTTTTCTCATGTCCTCCACCTCACTAGGAGATTTTGGACAATCATCCATAGATAACTTTGTTCCCATAGAAATAGGAACACACATGGTCTACAATCTGCCATGCTAAACCTGTCCAACATAGACTTCACATACTTACTTTGACTCAACCAAAGTTTTTTGTTAGACCTATCTCTGCTGATTTCCATACGCAGAATATACCTAGCTGCCCCTAGATCTTTCATCTCAAACTGTGCTGACAACTGAGACTTCAAATCAGAAATCATACCCATACCCTTCCCAATCAACAACATATCATCAAAATATAATGCAATAATAAGAAGGTGATCATTGTCAACTTTGAAATAAATACAATGATTTGATATCGATCTCAGAAAACCAATCGACAACACAAAGGAATCAAATTTAAGGTACCACATCCTAGGAGATTGTTTCAAACCATACAGAGACTTCTTTAATTTGCAAACCAAAGAGTCTTTACCTTTCTGAATATAGTGCTTAGGCTGTAACATATAGATCTCTTCCTCCAAATCACCATGAAGGAAAGTTGTCTTCACATCCATCTGTTCTACCTCTAAATCATACAATGTTGCTAGAGATAACATAAATCTAATGGATGTAAGCTTTGTAGTAGGAGAGAATATTTCACCATAATCAATTCCCTCCACCTGTGAATACCCCTTTGCAACCAATCTGGCCTTGTACTTATCAACACTACCATCTACAAAAAATTTCTTCTTAAACAACCACTTGCTTCCAACAGGTTTCCATCCTTTAGGCAAAGGTACTAGGTCCCAAGTTTTTTTCTTCTCCAATGAAGCCATCTTATCATCCATGGCCTCAATCCAGGAACCTACATCTTCCATACCTATAGCCTCTTTCACAGATCTAGGCTCATCAGTGTTTGTAATTAAGGCATAAGCACAACTAGAATCTAACATAGAAAATCCAAACCCCTCTGGTTTCTTTATTTCTCTCATGGATCTCCTCAAGGGATGAGGTTGAGGTTGTTCTACCTCTTCTTATAAATTTTTAGAGCTACTAGAGCTCTCCTCATCATCAGATCCATCACGGTGTCTCTGTTCAGTCTTCTCAGGGGTAGGAGGCAACCGAACAACATCTTCTTTCATTTCTTTTTCATCTAGCTGTGGCACAATAGGAGAAGGTGTTATCTCTCTAAAAATAGCATTTCTACTATACAACACCTTACCAATCATAGGATCCCAAAGATTGTATCCTTTCACACCAACACTGTATCTGATGAAGATACATTTTACAGCCTTGTTTTCCAACTTAGATCTTCTCTCCTTAGGCACATGTGCATAAGCTTCACAACCAAAAACATGAAGATGTCTAACTAAAGGGTTCTTACTAGACCACACCTCCATGGGTGTCTTACCAACAAGAGCTAATGTAGGAGATCTATTAAGTAGATAGCAAGCAGTGGCCACAGCTTCAGCCCAAAACCTTTGTTTGAGGCTAGCTCCACTAAGCATACTCCTAGCCTTCTCCATCAGTGTCATGTTCATTCTTTCTACAACTCCATTTTTTTGTGGGGTATAAGGAGTTGTCTTATGCCTCATGATCCCTCATTCTTTATAGAACTATTCAAACTCTTCTGAACAAAAATCACCACCATTTTAAGTTCTCACACACTTAATTCTTTTACCAGTCTGATTCCTTGAACCGACTGAAAACTTGTCTCTTTGTTTTAAGGAAATAAATCCATGTCCTTCTACTGTAATCATCTATAAAAGATACAAAATATATAGATTTGGAGAGTGAAGGAACTTTAACAGGACCAAACACATCTGAATGGATAAGATCCAAAATACTAGAAGACTTGTGAGAACTGGAGTAAAACTGAACATGATTTTTCTTACCATAAACACAGTGTTCACAGAATTCAAACTCGAGACTACAATCATTTAACCCCTCAATGAGGTTTTTATTTTTTAGGGTTCTGAGACCCTTCTCACCAATGTGGTCAAATCTCATATGCCACAACATTGTCTTTTCTGTAGGAATTTTTCCTTCCAAAGTGTTAGCACCCTTATGTACACTTGTTGCACTACCGTCGGAACCCATTACTAAAGAATTCTTCACTACTGGTTTAGATGGTGGAGATGAAGTGACTGTTGCTCTCTTCCTTGAGATAAAAGAACTATTGCACTATGAAGTGCAAGCATCTAGCTAAAATAGGGTACCTCTCCTAGTACCTTTCACGAGCACTATAGGTCCTCTAATCATCTTGCATCCATCTTTCAAAAAAACAACTTGCACACCTGCATCATTCAACATACTTATAGATAATAGGTTTCATGCCAAACCTGAGATGTGCATTACCCTGTTGATCCCCTTTACTCGTCCATCAGGGAATCTGATAGTGACTCTTCCTCATCCAACTATCTCTAGGTGAGAATCATCACCTAGGTACACCTTTCCACCATCGAACTCCTCATACTTTGAGAACCAA
>MU225890.1:581562-600835 GCA_018584345.1 Thuja plicata
AATATATTATGGAAAGAAGGAATTAGTTGACAGAATGTCAAATATTTGTAAAATATTTGTTTGGCATTGTTGTCAAAGGGAGAGAATGTTTCCATATTATCATCAAAAATCATTCTTTATCAGATTACTCCAAACAAGGAGAGATCATATCCAAAGGGAGAGTATTTGTATAAAAGTTGCAAATACAAGGTAGTGACATCAAAAATGCAGAACAGTCAAAGAGAAAATTGACACCAACATATGTCACAACACATCAGAAGAAGAAATAAAAGAAGTTGCGAGAATCAAATCTAAGCTTACATAGAGCTTACCGGCGGTCAGACATTTTATCGGTTATCAAAGCAAACTATTTGGTAATTTGATGAATCTCAACAATTTTATTTCATATTGTAATAGCAATAATATAGTATGATAATATAGAATTTTTCCATCAATTCCAAAGGGAGAGATTGATGACATGTAACTGATTAAATGATTGACTTTATTAAGTTGAAGATGATGCAAGACATTAAATTAGTTAATGGTTTATATTTTCATTGATGTCAACTTGATATCATTTGTATGGTCATGCCAAAGCCTTCAGAGAATCAATGGAATAAAGGTTATGCTTTCAGCAATGCATTAAAGTCTAGTATTCACTAAGTGACAGACTACACCGGCGGAGTGCACACCATCGGTAAAGACAGAGATAAAAGTCACAGTGATGCCTGACGAGCAGAAGATAGTGTTGCCCAATGAAGCAGAATCACATGATGCCCAATGAGCTAAAAAAAATGTTTCCCAACAAACAAGATCCAATGATACCCGATAGATGGAGATCCCAGAGCTAACTGAAGCGACACTAATGGAACTGGCAGTCATCACCAATGACGAACTGCAAAATTGACCGACGAAATAGAGAGATCAGAAAATGACAAAATATCTAGCTGGTAGAGCTAAAGGATAGACTTAACTGGTTGTTTTATTCAAACACAGTTAATTAAGTGATTTGTATAGTTGGCAAGAAGATAACTGCGAGATAAATCAGGAGTTAAAGCCATAAATCAATTTGGCTAGATTGTTTTTCACGCCAAGAATCAAGAATCTAGAATTAAGGAAATCATGTCTATTTAAGAGACAAGCATAATTAATTCTTGTGTGGTGGTTGATAAGCAATCAGATACACAGGGGAGTGAACTGATAGAAGATGCTGAAGAGAAACTAATGAAGGATTAACTTCATGCAGTCCTGATCAATCAAGCTGAAGGAGAGCTAAAGAATTCTGTAGACATTGATGGATAGAGAAGCACAGCATCACAGAGCAGAAAGAGTTGAGTACAAAGGAATTGTATTGATACATTGATCAGAAAGATATTGTAAGTAAATAGATCTGAAAATCTGCAATTAAGTTGCATTAGAAATAGGTCATTTTGTTTCAGTTTAACCATTGAAGCATTAAGTCTCTTCACAGAACAGGACTTAACAGTCTTTTGTAATTGAGGTATATCATAACATATTACCAAAAGGTTGACTCATGATAGTAGCACCAGTCTTACCTAAAGCCTATTGACAGTCTAAGAAGGAGGCTGATTCAACGATGGTAGTAAGATTTTCATAAAGCCTATTGACAGTCATGAGACTGATTCAAGGATGGTAGCGTAGATGTCAAATACTTAGTGACAACCTATGCATTGAAAATCGTCTAACAAGGTCACACTTAACAGTGTGTTTGTAACCTTTAATAGGGTTGGCTCCTAACAGGGCTCACTGCAAAAGAGTGAAAATTTGGGATACCGATCCCAGTGGTTTTTCCCTTAACAGGGTTTCCATGTTAAAATCCTTGTGTCATGTGTATGGTTTATTACTTTAGTGTTTTTACACTTTTCATATGCATTTATGGATTGACTGGTATACTCTGCACATTTACTAAGTATCGGTAAATATAGTTTACTGCTTATCGGTTATCAAGGAGAATAAGGACAGACAAGCTAAACCGACAGATAGTTATTTGTTTCAAATATTTCAATGGCATGCATCTTGTTGGGACTTAATAATTAGATAAGTATTGATTGGTGGATTAAAGTTTAAAAAGGATAAATTTTCTGAGGCCACTGATTCACCCCCCCCCCCCTCTCAGTTATTACTAACATAAACCAATCCCCATTTACAATCCTTGGGATTTGAATATGGAAAAATTGATTGTGCCTAATGTTTATGTTGACGTAGGCCTTATTAGGGAACTAGCTAAGAACTACTTCCTAGTAGTTAGGGTAATTAGGAAGAAGAATAAAGAGACCCTAGTTTTCATAGATAGGAGGTCAGTGGTAGAAGTCTTTGAAATCATTGGTGCATTGTGCACAGATATTGATTTAAAGAAGATTCAGGCAGATTATGTCAAGAGAGAAAATTTGATTAAGAAATATGAAATGCCCAAATTCATGCCCAGAGTAGATAGGCACCTGGTAAAAATCCTAGACAATCTCAAACCGGATTTTGACCTATCCTTATTTCACCATTACATAAAATGCACAGTATATGGCTTGACCAGAGTAATAGGTTTTGATGGAGATTCTACAGTGCCTCAAGATGTACTCATGATGGCCATGAACATTCAGCACCCAGAGGTCAACACTGATTATGACTATGTGGGATACATAGTTGATGATATTCATGTTGCACTAGTGGAGATACACTCAGATGCCCCATTACCTACTTTCAAGAATTATTCTCATCTGATGTATATGATTCTATATTATAATAGGGCATCTATGGATAAGGATCTTGAATTATTTGTTTCATAGTATGGTGTCGATGCACCAATCCAAAGATGGACCCAGGTATGGGATAGTTCATCCGTCAACTCATCTTTTGTATGCTTTTGTAATTGGATTGTGGATCCAATTTTTGATTTATTAGGAACAAATAGGCATAGACTCCCATTTGAGGTTAGAAAAGTTTTGAGACTTTGGGAATTTGTTCCAAATTGGCCTATCACTCACAATTGGGGTTAATTTTTCTTCTTTGATTACATTACTATCATCAGAGTGTATGGTTGTACACAACCACCTCACATCCTCCCCAAATTTGTTCCTCCTAGGATTGCATTATTGGAATTTATTTGGTGCATCACTTGGGTTGATAAATAATTTTTAGAGGGACATAGGAAGGGTACTTTCATCCCTATATTATGGGTAGGTTGTGACTTCTCCATTGGGAAAAGAGTTTTTGACCTAATTAATGACTTCTTGAAACAATATAGAATGTCTACAGTAGTTGCCAGGTTCTGTGATCCAGAACAGTTTGTACAAACAACCCTGAAAAGAATGACTCCTTCACAAAAGATTAGAGATCATGAGCCACTGGATGATGAGGATGTCATGAGAAATAAATTAAATAAGCATGAAGTCTAGGAGAGGAGAAGGAAATGGAATGATCTCCTTAGGGAAGAAGTTGAATGGAAAGAGTCAGATAATACTTTCTCTCATTTTTTCCTGGATCTCCCATACTTACAAAGGATAGAGGAAATGCTTAAATCCTATGACACTCTAATGGCACAGGTACCACAGATTAGTGCTAAAGATGTCCAGTATCAAGGGTCCCTAATTCCTATTGCATTGCATGACCTAGAACATCAAGAACAACAAGAGGAAGAGTATCAAGAAGAAGAAGAGGTCAGTGAGGAAGCTACCTCTGCTAGAGAACCACCTAGGAAAAAGAAAAAGAAAGAACACAAAATGATTCAGGATAGGAAAAGTATGGCCAACGCTATGATTAGTGAATATGGAAAATATTTTAGAAGGATAAAAAGACAATTGCAAAAAGATCCTCAAGTTGAAGGCCAAGGGGATAACCAAATGGTTTTTTTTGAAAAGGATGACAAGAGAGTCATGATAGCCAATGAATTCATGAAAGGTGATGAATTCATAAAGTCTGAAGAGTTCAAGACTTTTCTGATCAAGCTGAAACAAAAGGACTTGAGGCAAGGATTAATCACAGGTGAAGAAAATGCAGATAAAAATGAAGAGATTGTAAAGACACTCCAGGATTATGATCCTGAAAGTGAACTAATCAATATGGAGTAGGCCAAATTGCTAGTACAAAATAGTGGATTAATGTTGATGCCTGGTTGGGACTTACAGACCACATTTATCATTGACCAGATCAAGAGGCAAGAAGATCCCCTATTGAAGATAGAGTTTGAGATGGAAGAAGTTCTGAAAGGATCAGGATTTGATCCTAAATCCAAGACTCTTTCCATATGGTCATTGGCCCTTGCTACACAAAAGCCTCTATTCATGACTATAAGAGAAGAAAATAAGGCAGACAAAATGATTTAGAATTTGCAGAACACTACAAATACTGAAATAGCTCAACTGATGACTCAAGTATCATTCATGAACCTGGCGAAGGTTGATGATTTATCAAAGAGATATGAAACAACTTTTGGTCAGATGATGGCCTTAGCAAAAAATCATGAATAGGTTGTGGTTCTTAACCACACATTAGAAGAATAAATTGCTAATTTGAGAGAGGAATTAGTGGAGAGTAAAAGAGAGAAACCTCCAATTCCTCAAGAAATATCAAAAATTGAAACAGATGTTGCCATAGAGGCAAAAGAGGATTCAACAATGGTAGAAGGTCAGTCCAAAGAAATGTCACAAGGACAGAGCATAAATGTCATTTCCATCATATTTCCAATACTTCAACATCGAATTGATGTTTTGAATCATAAGACTGACATAGTGTATACACTATATGGCTCATTGTAAGAAGCATCACAGGTAGTTGTTGAAGCCATGACACTCTTAGAGCCCACATTCAAGACTTGGTCAAGAAGGGATAGGCTGATGGATAAACTAAAAAAAACCATGTTATACAATGATGATTTTCCTGAAAAAATCACAGATACCATTTAAATGATCAATGAGGTAAATAATACATATGGTTTCTTTAATGGAAAATCTGACTTGATAAGTGGTAAGTTGCAACTATTTGGTGACTAGTGCCCTCCCTTGATCCCAAAAATATATGATGAAGCTGGCATTCTAAACCCACAATCCGATTGGACAAATGAATTTGATGGGATATTTACAGATGAGGAGATGAAGAAGCACCTAGAAAAGGATGCAAATTCTCAATACTGCAATGAACTGATTGATAGCCTATTCAAGGTTAAGAGAGATATGGAAAAATTTGTTTCTGAGGCCAGATCAACCGTTGACACCAGGTGGATAGAGGTTGTTGCCAAATTATAATAGGTAAAGACTTTTGATTGGACCACCTCCAAAGAGGTAAAAAGGTGGGAAGAAAAGCTAAAAGGATGAAGAGGATATTGTCAAACTGCATCAACAAACCTTATTCAGACTTCACCAACTTTGGCCACCTATGTTCGGTTGCAGTTTTTGTTTTTGTGTTAACTGCAAATTTGTTGTCAAAAAGATTTTGTAAATCTTTCCTAGTGAGTCTATAGCTGGTTGCATCCTTAGTTATAAAAGGATTCCAAGACTACTAGGAAAGGGATAGCCAATTTTTTTATTTGGATGTACAAGTTTAATATACAGACTCTGGTTTAAGACTCATAGGTGTTTTCTTTTTGGGTTTTGAAATACTCTTGACTGTAATAGAAATTTTGATCATGAATACAAATTGAGATCCATCAATAGTTTCTAAAACATATGACGAGCCTTTTGTCTTCATTATGGTTTTTTGAATTTTATGTAAATTGAATATTTAAGAAGTGTTCAATTTATGTATCTGTTAGGAATATTTTGAAATAATTTTAGGGCTCTTTCAAGGAAAGATTAAAATTTCCTTAGGAGTATTTTTAGTTGGATTCAGTTTCTATAATGAATTTTATGAATTAATTTGTTATATGTGTGAGGATAGACATATAAGGTATGTCTATGTTTATGTTAGATTTTATAGTTGTCCTAAATTTTTGTTCATGAGTAAGAAGGTTAAATCTATGTAGAAGTGACTCCATGCCCTAGGATTTAAGCACTGGTCTTTCCTCCATTGAATTAGGTGACTATCACTATTAAAAATGACTTTTACTTTTATGTTTGATCTGTTTAAATAAATTTTACAGTGATCAACTCCTGTAATTCCATTCATATCCTACTAGAATAATTTTGTGATTTTGTTTTTCTGAGTTAGAAGGGTAATCCCGCCCGAGTTAATGGAGCTCAAAGAGTAGGAGGTTTAAAAACCTTGTTTCTATCATTTTGTATCTTGCATGGTCAGTGTCTGGGATAAATAGAGAAATCTCTTTGAGAGTATTTTTATATCAGCAAAAAAGGAACTAACAGGACATGCTTTGTTTACATCTCAAAATTCTGTGCAACATTAGATGGACTTAGTTGGTTTAGATACTAGAACAATGTTATATATCCACTCACCATATGCAATAGCCCTGATAAATCTTGCTTTCAATAGTTTTCCACTTCTTCTTTAACTAAGAGTGTGATATGAGGATGCATTTTCCTCAGTTTTTGTTTGGCAGGCTTCATTCCTGGATCTATAGACAAGTGATGCATGATTAGATCAGGATCTAGTCCTAGCATGTCATAATAAGACCTAATAAGACCACACAAAATTTATTTTCTTCTCTTTGAAAAATTGTGTGAATTCTTGTTTCTCCTCAACAAATAATGACTGAGCAATGTGTATGATTTTTTTTTTCCTTTGTACCAAGATTGATTGGTTGAGTAGGTTCTATGAGAACCAACGATCATTCTTGAGAGTGTTCTAGAAGAATATTAATTTTTCCATCCTCTATCACCTTAGTCAGGTTTTCACTACTGGATACATCCTTTATTTTTACTTTTTTTGGATCTAAGACTGTCATAGAATGGTTTTCACCCTCAGATCTCTAATTGCTTTTATCTTTTCTTTTGCGACTAGAAAACTTGATATTTTCCCCTATCGACTGTACGTTTGATTCACTGGTGGAAGGATTTAAGGGTTCTACCACATTAAGGTAACAAGATATAACATGGTCATTGGGAAAGATAGGTATATCCACAGGTTCAGAAAAGGCTGATTCAATGAGTTCAGGGTGAACTAGTTGCAAGTTATCATTTGGATTGGTTTCAACTGTCTCCAAAGTCATGATTGAATTGTGTTCATATATTTTTAATATATCGATGAGGTCAATAGAATAAATTTATTGAAGATCATTTAGATAAAAAATAATATCACTATTCTCACTCGAGTCATCATCAATATTGTGTGAACCAAATAAAAATGGTCTTACACTTGAGCTTTGTCCCTCTTCAAATTGGAATGAGTATTTTTTTATCACATCTACTTCAATGTCCATTGTCACATCAAAAAATGAGTCCCATTCATATTTATTGGAGTCCGTCTCAAAATAATGTGGCCAATCTAAAACATGAGTGATTTTCACTAGTTGCCCCCAGTTAGGATGACTATTTTTTTTGTTCATTTGTCACTTCATCAGATTCATTTTCCCAAGAATCATTCTAGTTATCCTCAAGTTCTTGAACAATTGGTGTTGGTATGGATACTTCTTCATCAATATCAACATTATATTCTTCACTTATTTTTTTCTATCCCTTGAGATGATACTTGTGTTAAACTCTTACCTTCTTGATTTCTCAAAAATTGAGGAATCTAGAGTTCTCCTTGATAATTAGGAGTTTCTTCATGTCCATGTAACATTCGTTAATATGAGAGGGGGAAAATTTCAGTTTCTTCCTTGGATTCTTCATTCTCCTCATCAGAAATTGGTCCATCTTGAATGAGTGGGATCTTTTCTTCCTCTTTGTATCCTAAGTCTATTTTATCTTTGGGATCTTTGAATTTCATGAGAATTGGCTCGACAAGACCTTATTTATTTTTTCCAAGGGGTCCTTATCGTTGATATCCCATTTGTTTCATAATATGGAGACCATGTCCTTATTGTTGAGCTGAAATATGAACATGCTTAACCTCTTGATGGGATTCATATTTTTCCTTATATAACCACTTTAGTACATCATTGTCCTCATTTTCATCTTCTACTGATTTACCTCTTACAAAGGTTTTGTTATAGATAGTTTATGCTTCAGGCTTTTCTGAGATTGTAGATAATGAGGTTTTTCCTTGTGATCTTGGTGAAAGAGGTAGCGATGTTATTAAAATTAGTTGGTCTACCTTGTATTCACCGATCCCATTATCATGCAATTTTAGTTTCTTTTCAAATTCTCTCAGAATGACTGATGTTGAACTTTCTAGTTGTTGTTCTTTTGTCGCTTCTCTTTTATATGGGACCATTCTTTCATTTGATTAACACACATTTTTACAGGATTGGAAATAGCTTGTGTCAACTGGGATTGTGATCTCTTCTCTATTATAAGAAAATTTCAAGGATTGATAGAAATTTGAAGGCACTGCCTGCATCTCGTGTATGCAAGGTCTTCCAAAGAGAATTTTATATAATAGATTCAGATCTAATACTTGGGATACCATATTTCTCTCCATGGGCCCAACTCTAATTGACAACATTACTAACCCCTTAGATTATCTTTCCTTGTCATTGTATGCCTTGATAGTTATCCCCTTTTTAGGATCGATATCCTGATCTAAGAATCCCAATGCTTTGACCAAACTTAAAGTACATATATCAAGCCCGCCCCTTCGTATATCATTACTCATTTCACTCTATGTTTATGTATCAAAACTTGTATATGTAAAGAAAATTATGTAGGTGACTTATAAAATTGTCATATTATTTTGAGAAGGATAAGTATTGTGGTGTAGTAAAATGTACAACCATGGCTTGTAATTTATCTACATCTTGATTGTTGGGAACAATTGTCTCAAACAAAGCCTTTTCCAAAATTTCTGTGTGACGGGAAAATTTTGAGTAGTTCGAGAATAGATATTTGTGCAGGAGTTCTTTGAAATTGATCAACCAAACTATAATTAGATGATGAAGATGATGAGGGTTTTTTGGTTGATGTTGGTTTTGATGATGTGGATAATTTTGAAAATCCCCCTTTTAGTGTCACTTTAGCTTGAACTCTCGTAACTACATTAGTAGATTCAGCTTGTTGCTTGTCTTTGATTATGATCATATTAATGTGTTGATCCCAAAATTCCAACATGTTGATAGTTTTATCATGAGAATAAGTATAATTCACTTGATTTCCTTTGGTGTTGGATGAATCTCCTTTATCATAATTGGACAATGGTGTTTTAAATGTTGTATTGTCCTTGTTCATCTTGTGTCCATCCGTTGTGATTACTTCATTATCGATCAATTATTGCAAAAAATGTTTAAGCTTCATGCACTCATGCATCTTATGGCCTTTTTTTGATGATATTCGTAAAAATGAGCATCATTCCACCATTTTGGTTTGATCGATGGTTCATATGGTCTAGCTTTAGGTAGAGTAATAACCTTGTGAGCGAGAAGCTTGCATAATATTGATTTGAGAGACCCTTCGAGAGGTGTGGATATTCATTTAGGACTATTCATGAAAGGTGGTTTTTGATGCTTTGATTATTTATTGATTCAAAATTTAGATGTAGTATTAGGAACCTTTGGAGGAGTAGTAGTAGAAAGATTAAATGTTAGATGCTTCGACTTTAGATTTTGAACATCTAATACCCCGTCATTTACAAAATTTTGATTCGTGTTCCAATACTTGGATTTATCTTGGTTGTTATTCACATTAGTATCAGATCCTTTGAAATATTTATGAAGCTTTATCTCTCCTTTTCTAACCAAGCTATCTTGAATTTTTATCCCCATCTCGATCACTTTCTCAAATGTTAGAATACATTGAAGTTGAAGATAGTGATTCATCTCTATTACAAGATTATTAACGAAAATGTCCATCTTCTCTATTTCAGGAATCAAGCGAGAATATCTTCAAAACATCCTTCCCCATCTCTACAAGAATGAGATGAAAGGTTCACCAACACATTGTCTAGTGTTTCATATATCGATCATTGTACTTAGATGCTGGATATGATACAAATATTGTTGCATGAATCGATCTACTAGCTCTTCAAAAAATTTAATCCCAGGAGATAATTTAGAAAATCATTATACCGCCTATCCACCTAAGCTACATAGAAAAAACCTCATAAGGTATGTCTATTTATGAATGAATTCCAAACTAAGAGTATAAAACTCCCAAATCTGATCTTGAGGATCCTTAATTCCTGTATACTTATCATATTTTGTTATGCCCATGTTGGGTGGAAATGGTGGCATATGAAGATTGTGATAAAAAGGCATTGGAAAAAGTGCATCTATTGAATATTTCTCTGAAAGTGTGTCATTTTCCTTCTTTATGTCAAGAATTTGAGTTTGAAATGCTTCAATATGTTTGACAAGAGTAGCCATAGGATTTTATTCTTCATGCATTTTGATTTGTTCAACATCAAAGTCTTGAGGTAGCTTGACTCTTGTGGATGCTATATGCATTAAGTATTTCTCTTATCACCCATTAAGATTTTATCCATGATCTTTTAAAATCTTGCGTCTTGTTGGAATTTCTGAATATATTTGTTAGTTATCTCTTCTCCATCATCATGATTACCATTGTTAGTGTGAGTGGCCCATTCATTCTCAATTCCTGCCATATTGTCATTATTTGTATGAGATTTTAGATTGATAGTTTGAGTAGAAGTGAGAAGGTCTTGATTTTGATCCTTTCGTGAGTATCGTATGAGTTGTGTTCAAGGAATATGTCCAATATCATTTTTTTCAAAATGACCACTTCTTTTCCACACCATGTAAGATTGAATGATTCCTGATTTGAAAATATGATCAATCTATCACTTATTGTTTCAATATTGGATATACTAGCTTAACAATTGGTCAAAGTTGATGAAAGATAATGTTGAATAGATGATGTACGAGATCTTGATGAAGGTTAGATTGACCTTGATAGAGATCTCTAAACAAGAAAGGTTGATGCGACCAATTTAAACTAGTGATAGGTTGTTGAGACAAAGAATAATTGGATTGATCTCAAAAATCAAGGTTTGATGTTAGATATGTTTGTGATGATTGGACTTGAAAGTGAAGCTTAAAGAATATCTCAAAAGTGAATTGAGTTTGATAGAAAGAGTATAGAAATGACCCCTATTTTGATAGACGACGAGACAAATGCTAGAGACAATGTTTTTAGTGCAAGAAATGACCATTTTAGAATCTGTGTTTGGATGATATTCAATAGTTTGCAAGATTTTTTATATTTAAGATATGTTTCCTGGTGTTTTTGTTTGTTTAATTAGTGATACACACATGCCAAATAGAATAATGTCTTTTGTCTTGACAAGGAGTGTATGTTGTTTAGATTTTTCATGATTAAAGCCACAAATGAAAACACACCTATCCCTATGGAATTGGCTTAGCATGAAAATATTTTCTCACAAACTTAGGTACACACGCAAAAGATAATCAAAATGCGTTCATTGAAGATCATGAAATGTATCAAGCAATGTCGTATTATCTGACTCTAAGCACTAGTTATGACATGATATGGCAAGTGTCTTGGGAAAGTTACTATTTTCCTTGCATAAAGATTATCACCTTTTGGAGGTGAATCAAGTGGTTTTCTATTCCATGGAATCTAGTACGGGTCTCTGTTCAGATACATCCTCTACATTCTTGCAAGCATGATTAAGTCGTATAGCCCCATAGAGCACCTTAGCACAAGTAGTGATGTAAATGTGATTGAGATCATAAGGTCCTACTTTATGTTAGGTGATAGTTGAGTATGAGATAAAATGGTATACGACATTCAAAGATTTGGCCTCAATAAGTAAATATGAAGAACGCGAGTTGGAGTGGTGTGGCTTACACCTCATTCTCACGTGGCTCATTCCTGGGAGATTTTTACCTCAACCGGTAGGCCCATCTGAAAATTAGAACAAGAATTGAAATTGAATTAGATTCAAGGTTCTAGGTTTTTTATTTTCCCAATGGGAAAGAACGTACTTCCCTACCTTGTCACTTTTCCCAAACACAGGAAACAATATTAATTACCTGTATAGAGTTAATTGTGCACACTCCAAACAAGGGGGGTTAGTAGTACCACTTGATATGCAATGAATCAACAACTACTAAGAATGAGCCTATTAACAATAAAATGATAGATATCCAAAAGAGAATAATAAACAAATGCAAACTCAATATCTGAAGCTTCTATTGATTCTCTCTTCTTCTCTTGAAACGTTGCTTTGCATGGTGAATAGAGTGGATACTGACAACGCTTTGACTTGGAAGATTGGGGAATTGTGATAAAATAGTTGATGGATTATATGATTGCTTGAATTGAACCCGCATAAGATAATTGCTATTAAGAAAACATGATTATTCATATGGGTTTGAAGGGGGTTTATATAGATTTCAGAATTGAACGGGTGGTTGAGATCAAAGACAGAGATTTTATTTTGGACGAACAAGATTCAATAAAGCTGCTTTAAAATTGGATAAAAACATATTGCTTTATTTGATAAGTGGTTGAAATTGAAGACTTAATTAGCATTAAAAAATTTAAAAAAATTATTTAATGATGTGCAAGAGAGAAGATAATAAATAAAACAGAGATTTTATTTATTTTAGAGGAAGTTTTCTTTAGAAAGTAAATTAAATAAATTGAAAAAACTTATTTAATTGGAGAAGATTTTAGAGAAATAAATAAAATAAAGATTTTATTTATTTTTAGCAGACTTTGCTTTTATTGAGAAAAGAAATAATTTAATGAATTAAATAATTCATTCAATTATAGAAGACTTAGTTAACTAATTAACTAATTAAAATAATTATTTAATTATGAGAAAAATAGAAGATATCATTTAATTAAATAGTAAAGATTTTTTAATTAAAGTGGAGGAAATTGATTAATTAAATAATAAAAGTATTTAATTAATATTTAAAAAATAGATAATTAAATGATTAAAAATTATTTAATTATGAGAAGGGAGGGAAATGTTAATTTTTTGAATTTGAATTAGAAGAATGATACTAATTAATTAAATAATAAGGACTATTTAATCAATTAAGAAGAAATTTTGTTGCTTGTAGATATTGGACAATTTTAGGTGTCTATATTTTCCCCTCTTTGATATAATGTGATTTCGAGTGTTGTGCCAAAGAATTTTCAGATTTGATCCTGCCCCAACGATAGCAGGTGGATTTTATGCCCCCTCGAGAGATTATTTGTGCAAGAAAGGTATGAATGATTTCTCGACAAAAGATGACAAATGTTAGATGACAGGATGAAAGAGAAGAGTAGTTAGTAAGAAGTGAAGAATATTAGTAGATGATGATTATTAGATTGACCCATGATGTCCGAATATAAAAATTGTTGAGAGATAATCATGTGTGGTTTCAAGAAGGACCCATCCTATATAAAACTAGCGAAAATGTCTGGTTTCAGGGAAGGCATACCCTGTATAAGATAAGAGACAATGTATGGTGTTAGGAAGGACATATCCTATATAAGACATGTGACCATTGATTGAATGATTTGACCAACTGGATGATAGAAGAAATGTTAGTGAGAACAATGAATTAATAAGAAAGAAGAGGTCATTTTGATCAACATGATTGATGTAACCAAGTCTTTGCCAGATTTTTGTTTCAACATTTATTCATTATTGCACCTTATTTGAAAAGAAAGAGATACATATGCACCTAGATATTGACCATCTAGATACCGCTACTATCTCTGAAAACAACAAGCAGATAAAAGACAAGGAATGTTCAATTCTTTTCTAGGGATTAGCTCAAATCATGGAACTGTGTGGTTGCCAAATGTGTGACATCTCCTATCGCATTTATCCTGAATCATCCTTGCCGCAAAATTGAATTGAAACACTCCACAAACAACAAAAAAAGAAAACAAGATCATGCTCCATCATAGCTACTCTCACCACTCATTGGTATCCTTGAGGAGCATAAGAACATAATCACGAAAGATAAATTAACAAAAGACTGACATGACTGACCTAGTCAACAACCTTACTATTCCTTGATTGGATTGGTTTTGATGTTTGGCTGTGGATGTGTCTGGTTTCAGAAATGGATAGCTCGTATAAGACCAATTTTTCTGGTTTCAAGCATATCCGTCACTGTATAAGACAATTGATTGACTGATTTGATTTGATTGGTTTTTTTGATCTATTGATGATGGATCAGATTATTGATAAAGATGACCTTTGTGAGTCCATTCCCAATTTATGAAACCTAGTGTTTTGATTTTGAGATTTAATGTGTGATCATCGCTTTCTTCTTGTCGTAACATATATGATTTTATTGTAGTAATTTGATGTGTTTTGATTTTTTTGGTTGGTTGGTTTCCTCAGGATATTTTTGATGTTTTTGATTTTTTTAGGACTTTATGCAATTTTTAGGATTTTTTCAAGACTTTATGAAATTTCTAGGATTTTTTCAGGACTTTATGCTCTTTTTAGGGATTTTTTAGGACTTTATGCTCTTTTTAGGATTTTTTCATGACATTTGAGACTGCCCCCAGTATCTAGTAAGGAAAGGGAATTATGGATTGATGGATGGACTGGTAGATGGGTGAAGGTCAAAGGTTTCTTAGTATATATTAAAGTTGTTTGGATGCAAATGACTATCCACAGGATGTGATAACATGTTTTTTCCAAGATTAGGGATTAGATATGGCAAGATAGGGTAATGAAACAATGCATTGATTGGCATGTGGTTTAAATGAGTGGACATGTCAAGAGGGTGTTGAAACATATTTTCCATTTTTTCCCTTAGAGATGGATTTGGATAGGATAATGATAGGACGTGAATAGGGAAAGCAAGATCAAGAATGGACAAGGGGAAGATAAATGGATTGAAGATTACATGGATAGGATAATAGATATGAACTAAAGTGATGTGGACAAGATAATGGGCATGGATCAAAGGGATGTGGATAGGATAAGGGATGTGGACCAAAGGGATGTGGACAACATGAAGTAGATAATACATGTGATGCTTCTAGGTACATTCCTAACCTTTTCAAGATCAAAGTTGCAAAAAGGGAAATATGGATGTTGATAAGATAATGGATATGAGGAACATAGGATAATGGAGGAAATTAAAGGGATATGATATGATAGGAAAATATGGATGAAACCTACCCCCAAGTATAGAATGCAAGAAGTTCATGAATTACACATGACACCTATTTGCCAGGTTTTCATCATGGTACTTGCCCAAAGTGTTTGTTTGCCAAGTTTTCACTATTAGATGAAATTATTTCTCTTGATTTTATTTGTGTTACCAAGACGTCTGTTTGCTAGGTTTTCATCAAGGAAACATTTTTTTCTTTTTTCTTTTTGACTTTTTTGACTTTTTAGAAGATGATGGACTCATGATCAGTCATAGAGGAAGAACTCAAGCATCTTTTTCCTTGGATAGTGCTTTTGAAAGATATGAACTAATGGACCATAAATTTTCTTGGTATGCTCAAAGATGTTGGTAGGGTAATGACAAAGGGAGATGAAAGGGATTATCGGATGAAGTGGGATAAGAGTTTATGTGAAGGATTGGATAGGCTGTATGAAAGGCTGGAAACATGTGTTGGATAATGAAGGGATTGTGAGAAGACTTTCTTTTGAGTGGATGGAAATTATGTGGGAAAGATAACCATTGGCACACAACTTGATGGGTGATGAAGTGGAGGAAAAGGAGATTTGGGGTTTGATGGAAGAAAAAAAGATTTTAGATTTCATGGAGGAATGGTTATGAATTTTGGGACATAAGGACCCAAAATGGATTTGGAAGGATGAAGACATTTAGATGGAGGGATAACAATTTTGGATGCCAAATTTGATTTTTCATTGGGATACTATGTTTCAAGAAGCTTCTTAGGAGTCCACATGGATTTTGATTTTTTATTCTTTTGTGGGTCCTTGGAACGCATTGTTTCTACAAGAAATTTAGGAACCCATATTGTTTTTGAATTAATTTTTTTCTCAAGGGGTCTTTGTGTCCTTTTGGACATTTCTTTTTTCCTTTTGGATCTTATGTTGATTTGATTTTACATCTCAATTAGACTAGACATGTTGATCCTTGACTCCATGTGGATTTCTTGACTTATAGACTTTATGCTTGGAAACCAAATTGCTTGAAAGGGGAATGTGATTCATGGATGGATAAGAATTGTATGGAGGCCTTTAGAATTTGTGGAAGGTTCTTCAAGATGTGTGCCTTTCCTAATATTTATTTAGGAAAGGATAAGTTGATTGTGAACTAGTGTATGGAGGAATATATGGACCTAAGATGGATGCAAGGGGTGAAGGGGAAGGTATACATTTGGATTTGGATTTGGAAGGGGTACCAACATCTTTAGACTGAGATTTGATACTAAGGCCATAACCATCAAAATTTTCTTTGATATGAAAGGGTTTTAATGTACTTTTTCCATGGAGGTTTAACCCTTTGAATTGATAATGCTTTCTTTGACTAGTGGAATACTTGATACAAGGCATGCGTCCATTTTGAGGTGGATATGATATAGAAGAAACAATAGGATCATGAAGTGGACCAGACCAGGTGTAAGTAGAGGAATCTATTTGAAATGTGTGGGGTTCATAAAAAACTTGAATAAATGTGTTGGGATCATGAGGGGAATCAAGAGGAATGATAATATCCTATGATGGAATAAAGTAGTGAAAGGGTCATTTGGTGGGATAGGATCTTGTGGAGAATATGGAGGATTAGGACTTGGAGATGAAGGAATGGTAGGCTCATGAGGAGGATCTGGAGGGATGATGGGATATGGTGCTGGACATGAAGGTGAAGGGATACTTTGATCTTGACTTGGAAGAGGACCATCAGACTCCATTTAAGGGTGGTTTTCTCTTGACTATGAATATAATTATTAGGAATAATGAGTAGGATTTCATGATCTTGCTTAGGAATACGAAGTGGAAGGTCAATAATAATTGGAAGGAAATTTATCACTTGAGATGGAACATGATCATCTTGGATAGAATGGAAAAGGATAGTAGAATCTTCATGAGACTTTGGAAAGATGGGTTCTTGGTCAAAAATTTGACAGGTTTGGTCATTGTCAGGATCTTGATCATGATTTTTTTTAGGACTTGTTTCTTCATGCTTTTCATCACCCTCTTTACATGGGGTATGAGTTTTGATATGTATAGTGGATTCTTGGAAGGGTTAAATATTTTTACATGAGGGAGGACTTTGAATGGGACTCTCTAGAGTAGGTTGTTTTAGAAATGGAACATATGGTGGCATTGGATTTTGGATTTCTGAATTGTATAAGGGAATTGTATCAGGAAAGGGATTCTCTTGTAAATCCACTATGGATATCCCTTGGGAGGTCTCATGACTGGATATATAATTTGATGGAAATGAAAAATATTTCTCTTGTAACACTTTAGGAGATGAAGAACTGGTGGAAAATATGGAGGCTTCTTGAGGGACAACTTCTTCATGGGAGATAGATGTGTCATTGGTGTGATTGTTTTGGAGTGTACCATCACTAGACATGGGTAGCTAATTTTGATTATGTTAAACAATAAGATGATGTTTGTCAACCAATTTTTGATGCAATGATAGAAAGCACTAGATTGGAATTTTTTTACTTTGGTAATCTTGTTGGTGATAACACATTGATATTTTCATGTTGCAAGTAATTTATTGATTGAACATGTGGTACAATATGTTTTAAATGATTGTGTTTGATTGTTGTCCAAAGGATGACATGTTTGTAATTGTGTTTGATTGGGAAATACTTGGTGGTAGATTTGAGGAAATCAAAGGAAGTTCATTGACATGTGATGTGATTAGAGGTATATAAACAATAGAGTAGGGATATAATTCATCTATGGTGTAAGACTTTATCTGCCCTTGATTTTGGAAGTTCAAAAACTAGATTTGCAATGTTTGCATTTGTTGTGTTAGAATGTCAGCTTGGGACTGAGAGATATTTGTAACATTTGATCATGATCCAGTACCTGGTATGAGACAATGTCTTAAAAATACTTGTGTTGGAATATATGACCTTCCATGAATTTGGTATTGATCTCCAGATGTATGTGTTTGAGGTACATATTGAGCTCCAAGTTCTTGTTGTTGTTGTAGTTGTTGTCTTCTCTGTTGAAACAAATGTTTAACCCTTGGAGGACATTGACTATAAGTAGGACCGACAGAGATTGATCATGTTTGTTGTGATGAGCTAAATCCAAGTCCAGTGGGGATAGGTTTTGATGCAAGTGGGTTGCAACTTGTTTGAGTAGTTGATGTTGTAGTTTGAGTACTTGACATAAAAGGGAATGATATTATTTCTTGTGATAAACCAGAGGTTATTTCTGGACTTGTTTGAGCACTTGTCATGTTTTGGGTTGAAGATGAACCAACCAAATTTGAAGATCTCCTTTGTGCAGAAGCTCTTTGTGATGTTACCATCTGAGTTGATAGTGGAATAGACATTATCTGGGATATGATAGGATCAAATTGGGAGTTCCCAATTGTATTATGACCTGCTAATGGATTTTCTGACCATATTGTGGAGACATAAAAACTAGACAAAAGTTTGAATCCTTTGTCTAATAACATCACAAAGAATATTTTAGGATTTCTTTCCACTACAACATCTACAACTCATGAAGAGAAACCAACTTTTTCTACATCTTCCAACTCTTCTTCTATGATATCTTGAAAAATAATTGATCTATGTGAGACATGTGAAGTTTCAAGAACATTTTCAATGTATAAAGAAGGATCCATATGTGTAAAAGATTCAATTTCTCATTCCTCTTCCCATGGAGGGAAAGGGTTGGAATAATATTCCTCTGGTTGATTTCTAGCCTATGACCTAGTAGTTGGTCCTCTATAAGGTATAAATGACATTGTGTTATCTAGGATTTAACCAAAATGAGTGAAGAAAAACAAATAAAAGGGATAACCTCTTGAAGAGAGTTCAAGCTCCTATTTAACAAGGGTAATTCTAAGAAAAAAATTAAACTTCTCTTGATCTCAAAGATTGATGATGATAAGATATGATTTTATTCTTGTCTGAGATCTAGTTACTGGTCTCCAACCAAAATGGTATGGAAGAGACATCTTGCTATTGATTTGAAGTGTCCAAAGTGTGATTCAAAATGCTACTGCAGTGATTCAAAGATTAAAGTGTGTCTTTTTGTTATAATTATAATCTTTCCTTGGTGAAATATATTATAAACCAAGGTAGTTTAGTTTAGTTATTATGTAAGTAGGAGATTCCTATAGAATCCCTACATGAACACTTGTCCTCTTTTCCATGTGTGAGGACATAAT
>MU225890.1:630084-653209 GCA_018584345.1 Thuja plicata
AATGTTTTAATTAAATAAAAATGATAAAACCTTAGGAAATATTGAAATAATTATGATTTGATCAAGGAAATTGATATAATTGATATTGTTGATATTTGAAAATATTGATTCAGGGATTTGATAAATTTAGAAATGGGGCCCAAAGTCTAGGCGACCATTTTAGGGTGCATACAATTATAACCCCATTTTGAAAATGCCACGAAGCGCTCTACAACAGCTTGATTATGCAAGCATCATCAAGCCCAAGATTCAACCTCATCCGGGGCCTCTAAAGCCTTCAAAACTGAGCTCGAAGTTTCTGTACCCTGTTTTCAATACCGAAAATTTTCAATATCTTCAAAACTAGACCTGATCTAGCCATGAAACTTTACTGGCAAGCTGATATGACTGAGATGAACCTCCACATGCAAAATCATAACATTCCGAGATCGTANGGCCAACTTACTAAAAATAGCAAGTTTCCATAAATAGCAGCTCTGCACAAGGTAGCCCTTATTGAAAAGAAAACAGAAATATTTTTGGGTGATGCAAGATTGCCCTTACACCCAGGATGCTCCTGCATCAAGATATGTCTAGAGGTGCATCCTCTAGCTCCTCATCACTCAGTAATCCAACCATCTTTTTTAGGTTTTTCACAATATTGTTCCTCTTTCTCTCCATGCTTCTTGCCTTAAGATTCATGGATATCTTTGCCTTAACTTCATCATAATTTCCAAATCTCTTTTCTTTTTTATCAATCTCCTCTACTAGGAGTGCTGTGATAGTTGATAATGTTTTATCAATGTTAATTTCATAGGGAAATGGCTCCAGCCATGATACCCTAGGTGTCACAGCCTGAATGTAAGTGTAATCTGTATCGACTAGGAAACATATCTCTTCATAGTGCTTTTCCACAAGTGAATTAGGAATTCTATTCCTCAACCTCATTCTCTTTTTGAACTCCACAAAGTAGTTTCCCATAATACTATTGAAATTATTTCCTAATTGTTGAATGCATTCACTAATCTATATAGTAATAGGTCTATCCTTATTCCAAACAATATTTCCTAGCATAGGAAATGACTTCTGTACATAGAAGAATATGCAAACTAGTAAAGAGCCAAACTTACATGATGAGCTTTTAGATTTTCTGATCGATAGTAAGTTCTCATCTATTTATGTCAATTGCAGCTTGGAAAGGTCATAGGTGTGATTCTTCTTGCCTATCTTCCATGCTTGGTCCACGGCTGTGCAGGGAACACTATCTAGTCAGCTCGACTGATAGAACTTGTGTTTAATCACTCTCACTCCAAATTCAAGTTCTAAATCTTCAATTGTAGAGATAGTCATACCTCTGTTATTCCAGACAGCTCTAGTGTTAGCTGCTATCTCTTCTTTACTTTGATCTCTCATTGTTCGTTTACCATTGATAACAGGATATCCAGTTACTTGATGAATAATATCTTTTGTGATCCTAACTAGTCCATTGTCTAGCCACATATGCATATTATGAACTTGGCTTAGAAAAACCTTGATCCATTCAGACTTGAATTTTGGCAAAAAATCTAGGGCACGAGTTAACCCTTTGTCGGCTAAATGCTTGAATTCGTCTTTCAGAACTTCATTTTTGCATAACTTGTTGTAGGATTTCCTCAATTCTCTATCACCTAATTTTCCAATCTTAACCATGTAACAGGATCTAACATCATGGATCATAAGTACCTTTGGTGGGATTGATGAGAGGGCTCCATTCAGATCACCTAAAATTGCGCTTTCAGGAGCGACTTGAAAGTTAGGTGGTGCACATGCATCACTTCTTACTAGCTTAATTTGTTTCAGATCCTCCTCCATTCCTTTGACTAGTGCAGAAGAACTTGCAGCCATAATCTCTAAAATTAGGGTTCAAGAATGAAGAACATGGTACCTTGAAAAGTAACACTTTGCACTGTTCAAGTTAGGGTTACCGACGACACGCTGACAAGATTTTCAAAAAAAACTTTAGTAAGATCAATTCTGCAACTTCTTCGATCACTCTGTGAATGCTGAAAATCACAAGGTAAAATGAAGAATAGATTGTTCATCCTTATATAGACTCAAAAGGTCATGATAGGTAAGCAATAAATATTCTACCCATTGGGTTAGTGCAAGCCAGTTGTCATTGGCTGACTAACAAAACTTGCATACCACTCAGCTTACCATACTCAGCCATCACACAACTTACTCGGCCAACCAACTCGGCACCTATAGTGCAATTAACTCTTCTCGGCACTTGTCACAAACATGTCCAAGTTCATCTTAACATATGCAAATATAGACTTTGGCACATTTACATATTAGGAACTTATGTAAGATTTGAAATTTAAATTTAGTTCCTTACATACCACTATTGCTTAGTTAGAGATGGTGTGATCACCTGATCCATTGGATTGGGTGACCTCGGCTTTAGTGGATTCACTATTGCTTGGCTCTGTTTTCCTTACCCATGTATGGTTCATCTATGCTCTTATTTCTTCAACAGTAGGAGCAGGAACTCTTGTCCTACACTCTCTTTTAGTGTGACCTATCTTCAAACAACTAAAATAGACTAGGCTTCTATTCATCCAACTCTTAGATTTCCCTCTGAAATGTGCCCTTAAGCAATCTTTAGGTGCATGTCCATATTCTTCACAGTAATGACAACTCTTCCTTGTATTATAATCCCAGTTTTAAGTGTTGCCTTTCCTAGATGCTTTTGTTTGTGTCTTTGATGTCCATTGTTGTTTAGCATTGGATCTACAGTCTTGTGCTTTATGACCATGTTTTTGACACTTGTAACAATAACCATTAAATCTTGGTTTGGGAGGTGCATCACTTACTTTAGCCCAACATTCATGTGCTTTATGTCCAAATTTATTGCAATTAAAGCAATAACCATTGAACTTAGGTTTAGGATTGGACTTACCTTTCTTGCTTCAGAAATTTTTTTCTATATGACCTGGTTTTCCACAGTGGTAGAAAATAGGATTGTTGTGCTTTGTCTTTGCACTCCTCCTTTCACCATTCTTAGATGATTCTCCTTTCTCGGGATATGTCTTTGGTTCAGTGTGACCTAATCCAGAAGAATCCTTTGGCCTCCTTGATGCTTCCATCAGATTCTCAAAATGAGTCAAAGCTTCATTAGGTTTATTCAACCTTTTATTCAATTCCTTCTCAAATCTCAAGTCATCTTTCAATTGATTGTTCTCAGATCTCAGATTCATCATTTCCATATCTTTCCTACTAATCTCCTGATTTGCAAGTAGCAGTTGATTTTCCATGTCAACCTGATTGATTGTCATCATTTGCACATCATGTGTCCTTTCATCAATTCTGACAGTTATCACTCTTTTATCTTCTTCTTCCATAGCTTTTTCATCTTCAGCTTTCTTCTTTTGTTCCACTACTTCACATAGTCTCACTGTCTGCATTTCTTGATCTCTTTTCAAGTTTCTAATTTCTTCACACAGTGCATTGTTCTTTTCTTGTAGATCTGCAATTGTTGCATCAGTCTCAGTACAATCTCCATTCTAAAATAGATTTGCAGTGTCATCTTCCTGGTAATGAGTATCATTCATTTGTTTGGCCAAATCTTTCCTAGTTGTCAATGATTTCTTCAATTCATGTCTTTCTATCTCAATTTGATGTAATGCTAGCTGAATCTCGATCTTCTGATTCTCAATGACTTTACCCAACTTGTAAACCTCCATCTCAAGATTTGTACTCACATGTTGATTAAAATATTTTTGTAGGTGAACTGCACTCTGATACCAATTGTTGGAAGTACAATAATGGGGAAAGCAAGATGTTGAGAGGGGGGGTGAATCAGATCTTAAAACTTAGCCACTTAAAACAAATTGATCCACATTCATACATATATGAATTTAACCTAACATCAGATAGCATCAATAACATGAAATGTATAGCTCCTAACATAGAATTTTGGTAACCTAGAAACCCAAATAGGTAAAACTAGGGTGGGGATGACACCCACAAAATCTTCACTACTACAACAATAAAGTGTGCCTATTAGGGCTACAAGAGTTTTATTGCAACATGCAATCTACCTGGTTAACGGTCTATTCGGTTAAGAACTAAAGTTCATCACAATCTACCTTGTTAAAGGATTTCAACTTACAATAAAGTAAGCACTCGGCTAAGAGATTTAAAATGTTCTGCTAGAACCACTCTGTTAAGAGATTTCACCTGATACACCTGTTAGAATGTTTCAAGTAGTGATCCTTTGTTATGTTCTCAGATACTAATGATGGATCTGCTCTTTCCAATACCTTCTGTGATCTCACAATTTGATATGTCTTTACTCTGCTTTTCACTGCTCTGTCATTCTACTTGATCTAGGCTTCTTCTCAAAATGACTTACTATTCATCTCTCAAGAACAACAACCCTTCTCTTCCAAACTGTATATCTCTCACACACTTCTTTTCTAGGGTTAGAATCAATCTTATATGTCTTTACAGATCTGGAAACAATATCTAGATCAATGATCAAGATCTATAATTTATGCTTCCAATGCATTCTAATTTCCTGATTGGCTTCATGCCATGCATAGTATAAAAAAATCAAATGCATAATTAACTCAGTATAAAAATATTAAATGCGTACAAATGTCAGCCCAAATCTCATACAAGTTGGCCTAAACATTTTACATCAAAGTTTGAATCAATCCTGACATGTATGCAAAAACTATTATGCTCGACACTTAACATCTCTGTCACTCAGCACTTAATATTCTACTTAGCTTGTCATGATGTAACTCGGCAACCTAAAAACTTGCACGACAATGTTTCTCAGCCTTTAATGTTTATCTCAACCACAGTGATAACCAACTAAAACTGTCTAAGTAAATGACTAAGTGTTGGTCAATAATCATCAACAAAACTTAGGGATTAACAACCATCATCATCATTAGATATAACCTCATTATCATAGTAATATTCCTTGTCTTTTGAATACTTAGACTTGAAAAACTTAGGTTTGTGCTTTGGAACTCTTGTAGGACATCTAGATGCAAAATGACCAATCTTGTTACATGAAAAACATTTAAAAGGTAATTTGCCTTCAAACTTTCCCTTACCTCTCTTTTCTCTTCTAGCAATCAGTGCCACAACTTCATCTAGCTTTCTTTCTTCTTCCTATATTTGTTCCCATTCATCATCATAGGCTGCAAGTTCTTCCCTTAGATCATTACTGCTGGTGCTTGCATTTCTAGATAAGGTCTTTTTGTTCATGTGCGTAGTTGCCTTGAAAGCTGACTCAACTTTAGGTAAAGTGTCTCCCAATTTCGTGGCCTCAAATATAGTTAACTTTCCAATCAACATCTATCTGGTAAAGTTTAGTGTCAAAGGTATAATCTCCTCTATAGCTTGTACTTTGGTTCTATATGCAGGTGTTAAAGATCTAAGTATCTTCACAATCACTTCTTCCTCATTGTAAGTACCTCCAGAGTTTCTAATACCAGTAACCACTTCAGTAATTCTCTGTCCATATGCCCTAATGTTCTCATCTTCTCTCATCTTCAATGATTCCATCTTTTTCTTCTAGTTTTGTAGCTTTGCCCATTTAGTAAACCTGTCTCCAATATACAATGCTTCTAATTTTAACCAGATCTCATGTGCAGAATTTAAGTCCTTTACTTCTGTGAATTCTCCCTCTGAAAGTGCGCTGATCAAAGATTTCCTTAACCATATTACATGAAAATAAATTCTTCTGATATTCAGTAGACTTCTCTAATTCATCCTTAGTCACTATCGTTTCATTCTTCTTTGTGATCATCCAATAATCAATTCCCAGACATAGAAAATGTGTTCTCTTCTTGTTCTGCCAACTGTCAAAGTTTTCAGGATCAAACTTCAAACTATCCTTCCTGTAGTAAGTCATCTTTAGGATCACGTCAAGCTGTTAAAATTTATCTCTAAGGAACACATGCTCTGATACCAATTGTTAGGAATAACAAGCCACAAGACAACTAAGAGGGGGGTGAATTAGTTGTGATATAGATTATTAAACTTTAAACTTTTTAAACCAAATCTGCAAATGTAAATGATAAAATAGTAAATGCCAACACATAACATAATAGTTTTTGTCGAGGAAATCCTATTAAAGGTAAGACCCTAGTGGGAATTAACATCCACAAATAATGTACTGAGAGTATAGTATACCAGTTAAAAGATTTAGCTCTATTAGGAGCTTGTTACAACATTACAATACATATTCCCTATTAGGAGACAAACCATGTTAGGAGTCAAAAGAAATAGTAGGCTCACTACCAAGGCACACTTCCCAAAGAAGGTTAAATCCACCCTCAAGGATTTACAATCTAAACAAGTGTATAAAGCAAATACACAATCCAGTGAACTGTCTAATAGCAACTATCTTTTCTTGGTTAGTTCCAATAAAGTACTCTTCTCATAAACTCTGCTCTACATCCAGCAACCAAAAAAGCCTCGTAGCTTTCACTTCTTCTTTCTTTCAATATCTGTCAGTCCTTTTCAAAAGAAAATATCACTCATATATACCCTCTTACAATAATTCATTAGGTCGGCTAGTTAATCTTTCCTAATACACAAATAATTAATTAGATCGGTCAATGAAGGCTTCCCAATATACAAATAATTTTTTGACCCCTTTATAAGATACACACGGTACCTATAAAAATTAAACATCATTTACAAGTAATCAATTGTTCTTCCAGATCCGCAATCCATGCTCATAATTCATTTTACATGCTACATGTATGAAGTTGGCTAGAAAATAGGTCTCCTTCAGAATACACGCCACAACTGATGTCACTAGTAAAAAAACCATAATTGAATTCAACCCATTACTTAAACATATATTGGATGTCCACCAGTAAGCTCGCATTTTTTGAAGTATCTTTTCCTGAAAGATATACTAGATTCACAAAGACCTGCTCTGCCCAGAATCATAGTTACAGTCCAGAAACTAGTCTTCACCAAATCAACTGTAACATCCTCAATATGCAACATAAAGCCAAACGACATTAGGAATAAGGTCAACACACATACTTCTTCATAAATCCAACTTTGATCATTCTGAATCATTCGTACGGTGTCCGTACACTTCTTCCAGTACAGTAGCCAGTCTCTCCTCTCCACATAAATATATGTTGACATCAGTGACAAAACATGAATATCAACAACATGATCACTAACCAAAACTGATATCATCCAATAGATAGAAGATGTAATATGACCAACATATGTTACAAACACATATATCATACTATTGGAAAGAGACACTACTCTTTATGTCTTGTATGTTGTCATTAGTGGAAACTATACATGTTTCTCATGGTCACTTATTATATTTTGGAGTTGCCAAAGGATTGGATACAAAATGGACTAAGTATGGCTGAACAGGTACAATATATAGGTTTTAGTATATGGTTCAGTACAGGTAGGTATAATAGATTTTTGGGATGTGATCCTATGAGGAGCTTCATTAAGGAATAATCTACCTTATTCTAAGTTCAAAACATATGGTGATATTAGATGATCAAGTTATGATGGTCTCTATATCAGTTTCCTGACTGTAAATAAAGAAAACCAATATAAATTAGTGGATCATTAAGAGATCCTATCAGATCAATTAATTGATCAGTTTATAAGTTTAATTTGGTAGATCTGACATGGTAGATGAGATTTATGGAATTGTTCAAGGTTAGCATAATTTTTTGATGGAGGATTTGGCAGACACTTCACATGGTACATGTTATGCTTTGGAGGCAGACCAGTGAAGATATTATCTTTATAAATGGATATATAAGATCATGTTTTGTCATTATTTGATATAGTGATGGTGAGATATGTTTTGGTTATATGTTGTACATGTGAAGGATCATAAATCCAAGGATCGATTGGTAGTTGAGAAGATCTTTTGATTTGTTCTTACATGGAATATTACAAGCATAGTTGATTCTATTTCCAGTTCATCATTTTGGATCGTAGTCCAAACCCATTTGTAAAGCAATAAGTTTTTTTATGGGTTGCAGCCCTCTTTTTAATTGAGCAATGATCTCTAGGTGGTAAGCCTCAATTTAGGTGCATTCCCCTTTTGTATAAAACATTTTAAAAAGTACTTTATTCTGTAGAGTAAATACTTGTGGGTATAATCCCCATTATGGTTTTTCCCTTAATTGAGTTTCCATGATAAAAATCATGGTGTCATAATGATGTGGATGTATGCTTTGTATTTCAGTTTACTGATGCTTATTCCTTTTTCTTTATGCTTATGAAATTTGATCAATAAAGTTTAAAATAATAGAACACTGGGTCACACCCTCTCTGAGTGGTCCTCAATCCTAAAAATTTGTATCAGAGATTTGTTCCTTGTAGTAAGTCTAACAGAATGAGGAAGATCCTGATGACAAATTTAACAGTTTCTAGCAGTCTTCAAAGAAAGCTATTGGTTGCACTTGAATATATTGTTCAATCAAATGATCAGAACCTTGAATTGGAAGGACTCAAGGAGGATGAAAATTTTATTCATAATCTGAAGGAAAAATTGAACAAATCTAGAGAAAAAAGGAAAGATCTTGTTGAGAAGTTAAAGAATAAAGGAAGCATTGATGATTCACAGGCCCTAAATGAAAAATCTAATGAATGCGAGTATATAAAAAAAGATAGAGATAATCTGAAACAAGAAATGGAAGCTATGGTAATGAAGATGACTAAGGATATTGAACCAAAGAAAATTCTTGAGAAATCCTTGAAGAAAAAATATGAGTGTCATCAACTGAATTGTGAGGTTGGAAAATTGCAAATTGATCTTGAGGAGTCCAGATATAATGAGAAAGAACTTTAAAGAGTTAATGAGATACTTAGGAGGGAACTTGATACTACTAATGAATTAAAAGAAAAATTCAAATCTGGCTTAGCGAAGCCTAAGGAACATCTTGAGAGCCTAAGGATGTAAGGAGATACACAAGGACTAGGAATTGATATTGGAGAAAATTCCATATTTGGTTAGAACAAAACCTTATCAGACAAACAAATGGAGGAACCTAAAAGGACAATTATAACGCAACCTAATGGAAAAAAATTTAATGGGAGATGATTTTCATGCAATAAATTTGGTCATAGGGAAATTCAATGCAAGAGCAAACCTAATGCCACATCCTTTTCTAGATATTATTTCACTTGCTATAATTATAGACACAAAATAAGTGAATGTTGAGAAAAGGTGAATAATTTTGTGAACAAAGGAAACATAACCTGCTACAAATGAAACAAATTTGGTCACATGGCAAAGCAATGCACATTGAGGACAAATCTAGTAAATGCAAGGTATGGAAATGTGATGTGTTTTAAATGCAATAGTTCTATTCATATTGCTAAGTAGTGTAGATTCAATAATGCTATATGAAAATGAGAGGTTCATTTGGAAGAAAAAATGTGCAAGGTAATGATAAAGGAAAAAATATTGATGTCAAAGAAGTTAGAAAGAAGATGAGAGAGACACGGGTACCTACAAACAATTCAGAAGGTAATGAAGGGTCTAGACCTGCCTCTAGTGTTGAAAATTCATCTAGAAACTAAATTAGGCCAATGACCTAAGGGGGATTTCCTCATGAAAAATCTTACCTTACCTGTAGATTAGAATGATCGATGGAAGTGATCGATGTAGACATATGTAAAAGTGAATATAGAACATGTTTTAATCATTCGCAATAATTTTTGCAAAATTTTTGAGGGTTTGATGATAAATTTGCTACTCTTTGTTCTGAGACAGTTTAAAGTTAGGGCTCAACACATTAATTTCTTTTCACTTTTTGGGTATGCGAAGCTAAAAAAATGCATTTCTTCTTTTTATTTCAAACCTTACAAGTTGAAGAAAGAGATAGAAAAGCATTCAAATGTGTTTTGAAGATGATTAAAGTTGAATAACAATATTTTTATGATCAAACCCTAATCCTTCATAAAAGTTATTTTTCTTGGTGCAAGACTATTATTTGGAGTTGAAACCATGGATATGCCCCATTTATTTGATATGATAGAGTGTCCAAGACCTATTTTCAAAAAATTTCCTGGTGCAAGAGCACCTTAGGGTCCTAATTAGATCCTATACAATTTTTATTGTAGGTGGTTCTAGCCAACCACCTAGGTAATAAGGACTAAAGATAAAGTCCCAAGTTTGGTGTGGTGTGTTTTTGTAGGTAGGAGTCTTTAGGGTCATATCTTTGGTTTGATCCAATAGGTTCAAGTCTCACTATTTTCTTAAGACCTAGAAGAGTCAAAGTTGGTCAAATATTGACCAAAACCCCAAAATGGAGGGTAAAATGTTATTTTTTTGTTTTTGAGTGATTTGGGATCCAATAGAGTGATTTTGGATTGAGTTGTGCAAGTTAGAGAAGTAGGAAAGCAAAATTGCAAAAGTTGCAAAAGTTGCTCATGACAACTTTGCAACTTTGTAAAGTTGTCATGACAACATTTCCTAAAATGTTGTATTTAGCTTTAAATGGGTCCAAATCCAAAAATTAGGGTCTAAGCACATGGGGATGAAATATATAAGGTTAAACAAACCCTAAGTGAAGGGTTGGTTTTCAGATTGTACGGACTGACTTGGTAGAGACACTATTTTGTAACACAAAGACAAGTTTTTAGCCATCATCCACACCTAAATGGATTGAATGGTCTACTTTTTTGCATGGAGGTTGTATTTTTTTATGAATAGAAACTTTGTGTGGAATTGATTTGAGAATTTTCTACATTTATTTATCTTCTTATAAATTATTTTGTTTTCTCTGGTTCATTGTGCTGAACAGTGGTAACCATGTAAATATGGCTCCTTCTTGAGTTACCATGGTTGAATCTCTATGGCCACTTGGAATCAAGAAGGGAACTATGTATATAGTGTAAATATAGATTTTGGGTTAATTTTATGTAGGGGAGCTATTTATGCAAGAAATCCCTAGGCACGTACAGAGGTATATGGCTAGGATTTTGCACAGTTGCAGAGGAAAGAAGCCTTGTTGAATGGATTGGTTTGTGCCAATCTTGAGTGGGAGAGTGTAGGGACATGTGACATGGTCATGTGGTTCCAACGAGGAGTGCATAGGAGTCCATTAGAGCACATGGTAAGACAAAAGAAGACAAACTGGTCTACATGCCCTATAAAGCCTTAAAAATAGGGGTGTGCTAAAAGTCCTGTGTACGAACACCTTGGAGACCTAAGACCTAGAAAATATTGAAGCCTAGGTTGAACCAAGAAAGAATCCATAGTTATTTTTGTGGGTTGTTAAGGGTGATTTGAAGGTATTCCAAGTTTTGTGATTTTAGGAGGCCTAATTAGGCTAGAAAGGCTATAAGGTCGAAAAACTAGGAAACTATGAACTTGATGGAAAAACATTGCAAGAACCTAGTAGAATGGGTCAAGATTGATTTTAAGTGAAGGGGAAACAAGGTGAATACCTACTTCTATTTCCAAGAATAGTTTAGGAGCATAGTTTCCTTGATTGAATCTATGGGTGCATAATAGAATTGTGAAGAATGGAAGAGTGTTTGAATTTTTTGGAGAGCTCTAGTTCGAGTAGGGGAACTATAGGAGTTTCATCTAATTAGGGTAGAGATAAGTACCCTATTAAATCCAAAATAAAGGGCCTTGGTAAGAGAAATAAAGCTCATCTGAAGTAGATCTCCCCATCAAAGTGGTATCAGAGTCATTGGAAGGCTTGGGAAGTGAGTGTGCATGTTAGAGGTGAGAGAATCAATTGGTGAGAGCACGATAGTGACAAATGCAGAGTTGGAAAGAGTTTTTTTAGGATAGAAAGAAAAGAATGGAATCCTAGAAGAAGCTATGGAGGAGATGAAACACAAATTGGAAGAATTTGCAGAGATTTCAAGCAAAGTGAAAGAGAAGTTAGAAGAGGATAAAGATAAAGGAAAGACTATAATTGAAGAGGATGTAGAACCAAAACTAGACCCTCCTTTACGTGAGTAACCTTTCCTCAAAGCCCTTAAAGAACTAATTGGAAAATCACTAGAAGGTATCCCTACATTCTCT
This sequence comes from Thuja plicata, assembly GCA_018584345.1. NCBI lineage: Eukaryota > Viridiplantae > Streptophyta > Pinopsida > Cupressales > Cupressaceae > Thuja > Thuja plicata. The sequence continues at coordinate 642,122 of MU225890.1, forward strand.
GGCAGAATGGATGTAGAATTGGTGATGGAATGGATTGAGGGCATGTAGAATCACTTTGAATGTGATGGGATTACAGATGCACAAAAGGTGAAGATAGCTAAGTCTAGGTTGAGAGGGAAAGCACTAAATTGGTGGAAATTTCTCCAAGAATAAAGAGAGAGAGAGAGAAGGGAAGAAGCCAATAGTCAATTGGAAGGCTATGGTGGCTAAGGTAAAAGAAAATTACCTACCACAAGATTATGACATCCAACTGCATAAAAAGAGATAGAATATCAGACAAAGGGACTTAGATGTGTCTGCCTACATAGAATAATTCCAAAAAATATGCCTTAGATCCAGAGTACAAGAGATGGAAAGCATCAAAGTACCTAGGTTCTTAAAAGGACTTAGGTGGAACATTCAATAGGAACTAAGCCTCTTTACCCTAGCTAATCTCCATGGTTGTTTCCAAATGGCCCTTAAGGTGGAGGAAAAACTTAAGAAGAAGGAAGAAGAAAGCTCTAGGGGTAGAGGAAGAGGTAGAGACTCTAGAGGAGGACATATAGGAGGTTCTAGTGGGAAAATCAATGAAACCAGAGGCCAAGGAGACTCCAAGTTCATAGAAAAAACAAATGAGTCAAGCAATAGAGTAGGCTATGACAGAGGAAGGAGTTCTCATAGTGGTGGAAGAGGTAGATATGGTGGCTTTGGAAGGAGCTCACATTTTTCTTCGATGAAGTGTTATAACTTTGGATAGTTGGGTCACCCTTCCTATAGGTGTCCGGATAAGCCATCATCTTCACAAGGAGAAAATAAAATTGCATATGTGCAAGTAGAAGACAATACTAAACATTCTGAGATAAGTCTTGATTCAGAGAAGGGAGAGAACCTAATGCTTAGGAGGATCTTTATCAAAGAACCTAACAAGGAAGAACACAAGAAAAGGAGAGGACTCTTTAGGGTGAAGTGTAAGATACTTGGCAAGGTGTGTAGAGTCATCATTGACTCAGGGTCAACAAATAATGTGATCTCATAGGAGGCAATACAAAAGTTGAAATTGAACAAGATACCCCATGCTTACCCCTACAAAGTAACTTGGTTTAACAAGGGGAAAAAAATATTGGTTAATGAACAAGTATGGGTTGATTTCACCATAGGGAAGTATCAAGACAAGATAATTTTTGATGTGCTACCAATGGATTCTTTCCATCTATTTCTTGGAAGGCCATGGGAGTATGACAGAGAATCAGTCCACCATGGTAAGGATAATAAGTACTCATTCAAGAAGAATGGAGTCACTTATAAGATATATTCCTTGATAGGGGAAGATACAGTGGAGAGGATGGACACCAATATACTCTTAATGGGTGGAAAATAATTCTTACAAGACATGAAGAAGGAAGAAGGAGTTGGTTATGCTATCTTGGTGATACCAAAGGAGGAAGAGACACCCAAACAGACACCTATGCATGCAAAAGTAAAACAATTGTTGGATCAGTTCAAAGATATCATATGTGATGGGACACAAGCCACACTACCTCCACAAAGAGAAATCAATCATTAGATTGATTTTGTGCCAAGGGCATCATTGCCTAACAAATCTGCTTACAAGCTGACACCATAACAAAACAAGGAGATTGCAAGGCAAGTCCAAGAGCTTTTGGACCAAGGAATAATTAGAAAGAGCATCAGTCCATGTGTTGTTCTAGCAGTTTTGGCCCCTAAAAAGGGAGGTAAGTGGAGGATGTGTACTAATTATAAGGCAATAAATAGGATAATAATTAGGTATAGATTTCCTATCCCTAGAATAGAAGACTTGATGGATTGACTTGGGGGTGCTAAGTACATTTCAAAAATAGACCTTAAGAGTGGATATTACTAGATTAAGATGAAAGAGGGGGATGCTTGGAAGTCTTCCTTTAAAACTACATAGGGACTCTATGAGTGGTTAGTAATGCCATTTGGGCTTACAAATGCACCTATTACATTTATGAGGGTAATGAATGAAGTCTTAAAGGATTCCATAGGTGTGTTTATAGTAGTCTACCTAGATGATATCCTCATCTTTAGTAAAACCAAAGAAGAGCATATGAAACGCCTAGAGATTGGGTTGAAGAAAATCCAAGAAAAGAAGCTAACCATTAACCTTGAGAGAAGTGAGTTCATAAAACAAGAACTTGTCTATTTAGGGTTTTTATTTTCCCAAGGTAATGTAAAAAATGGATAAAAGAAAGGTTGAAACAATTTTAAGTTGGCCTACTCCAAAAATAGGGACATAAGTGAGGCTTCCATAGTTTGGCTCAATGTTATAGGAAGTTTGTGAGGAGATTCGATGAGATTTGTGCACCTGTTCTAGATACCATAAAGGGTGGAGTCAAGACAAAGTTAATATGGACCAAGGAAGCCAATGAAGGATTTGAAAGATTGAAGAAAGAAGTGGCTACACAACCCATTTTAGTCTTGCCAATTTTTGACAGATTGTTCACTGTAGAATGTGATGCTAGCAATATAGTAGTGGGTGCAATCCTAAGCCAAGAAGGAAGGACAGTGGACTTCTTTAGTGAAAGATTGAATGAGGAAAAATCAAGGTATTCATCCTATGATCTAGAGCTTTATGAATTTGTCCAAGATCGTAAGAAGTGGAGACACTATCTATTGCCTAAGGAGTTTGTTGTATATATAGAAAAAACAAGCTCTAAGCTACATTAATACACAAGAGAAGCTCAGTTTGAGACACATAAAGTGGATGGAGTTTCTGCAATCATACACCTTCACAATCAAACACAAGAAGGGGTTAAACAAAAAATTTGTAGATGCACTTAGCAGGAGGTTGTTCATTTTCCAAGAAATCTAGTTGCAGAGCATCTAGGGGTTGAAGAATTCAAGGATCTATATGCAGGAGATACAGATTTCTCAGAGATTCATAAGGTATGCATGGATTTTGATAACCAATTTCATATTAAGTTTGCTGAATATACATTATAGAATGGTTTACTGTTCAAGGGGAAAAAAATATGTGTTCCAAGGGGATCCATGAGGGAAAACCTCATGCAAGAGAAATATAATTGCATTTTGAGTGGGCACTTTGGGTTAAACAAGACCCTAGTTCTAGTGGAGAGATTTTATCATTGGACTAAAATGAAGAAGGATGTAAGGAGGTATGTAGAATAGAGTGGAATATGTCAAAAATCCAAGGGAACATATTCAAATGAAATAATATATCCATTACCCACACCTAATAGGCCTTGGGAGTGCATAAGCATGGACTTTATAGTGGGGTTACCTAGAACACTAACTAGTTTGGATAGTGTGTATGTGGTAGTGGAAAGATTTAGTAAAATGAGTCACTTTATGGCATGTAAGACAACTCATGATGCCAGTCACATTGCTCATCTTTTCTTTAAGGAAATAGTAAGGATACATGGTTTTCCAACCAATATTGTTTCAGATAGGGATGTGAAGTTTATGGGGAACTTTTGGAAAACACTTTGGAAAAGATTAGGAACTAATTTGGCACATAGCTCTGCATATCATCCTCAAATGGATGGAAAAAATAAGGTAATTAACAGAGTTATTGTAAATTTGTTAAGATGTATAGCTAAGGAGTATGGGACAGGATGGGAACACTTCATCCCTCAAACATAGTTTTCCTATAATGAAAATGCAAATAGGACTACAGGTTAGAGTCCATTTGAAGTGGTGTATGGATTAAATCCAAGGGGTGTTTTTGAACTTAGGGACTTTAAAGGTTATGAAGGGATTAGTGGACATGCAGATGAATTTTCTCAGTCTATGAGAGAGGTCCATGAGTAGGTGAAGAGGACTCTAATGGAGGCCAATCAAAATCTTAAGCCTAAGATAGATGAAGGGAGAAGAGACTTGCAATTTGAAGTAGGAGACTTAGTGATGGTGTACCTTAATAAATCAAGAATATAGAAGGGAATTCCTAGCAAGCTCCAGATGAGGAGAGTTGGCCCATGTAAGGTATTAGCTAAGTATGGTCTTAATGCTTACAAGTTGGATCTACCAAGGAGCTATAAATTTATCCTATCTTCAATGTGAAGGAATTATCTAAGTACAAAGGACTAGAGATAGATGAGTAGGAGTATAGTACAGAGATGACTAAGGATGTGGTAGAACTAAATGTTCCTGATCGGATTAAGCCTCAAGCTGAGAAGGTAGTAGATTCTTTTTGAAGAAGAAGACTAGACACAAGCTCTACTTGGAGAATCTAGACAAATGGAAGCATCAACCTGAATCAGAGGCTACTTTGATAGTAGAGGGTGATTTCAAGAAGCATGGCATCAGTCTAGAGCTCGTCACACCTCAAGTACCTTAACTTTCTTGTTGCGGGGGGAGAATGGTGCAAGAGCACCTTAGGGTCCTAGTTAAGATCCTATACAATTTTGGCTTGTAGGTGGTTCTAGACAACCACCATGGAAATAAGTGTTGGGACTGAAAAAAGCAGTAAGGGTTTTTGAAGTACCATGTTAAAATTGTGCATTTTGACCCCCATAAGTGCTTTTTGAGCCTATTTGCCTTCATGAAATTTTGAGTTCTACGATGCATGTAAGGTGCTCATCACTTTTTTTTAGGCATATGAAGAAATCCTTGTTCGTCAATTTCAAGTTTCAAGTTATTTCGTGATGTCTTGTTTTAGGCACTTGTCAAAATCTGCATTTATGCCTAGTGTCAATCTGTTGTAATAGGCCTGGTTTTCCTTTGAATATCTTGCACCCAGTAATGTGTCATGGCCCGCCACTTTTGGGATGTTTATTATGCATATCAAAGAACCTATTTTTCAAATCCCAAGTCATTTTGATATGTTTTGACTACGTTTCAAACCCCTCAAAGTTGGTAGTTTATTGTTGTCATGCATTGTGTAATTGATCAGAATTCTGAGTAGCCCTGTTTGACTGACTGTAACTTTTGACCTAGTGACCTAATTGAAAAAATTATTCTTGTACTCCATTATAAAGGTCAAATACTTCTTGAGTATCCGTCATCAAGTTATGACAAGTCCATTTGGTCAGTTTGCTAAGCCCTTTCCATTTACAATTTCTATCAGTCTGCCCAACTGTCAAATGCAGATTTCAAAATGACCTACTTTGAGGTCTTACAATTTCACACCTGGTTGAGTGAAATGGATAATTGAAAGTTCCCCTGTATTGTAGGCATGGAAATGTGCTATCTTGATTATTTTCAGGCCATGATGAATCTATTTACTCAGTTTTCCAATCCGATTCCATTTGCAATTTCTAATATTTTGCTGCAGATTAGTTGCATAGTTTGGTCAGAGGCCCTAATTGCGAGGTTATATCTTGAATGTTGTGATTGGTCAAATTAGGAAAGTGGTTTCCCTAAATTATAGACAAAATTTAATTCAAGTTTTCTAGGTCTCAAATCCTCAGGGTTTTGTTTGCACACTTTCCAAGTTTCTTTCCATTTGCAGAAATCGGTATTCCTTATGTTTTCAGTTTCCTGGATTTTCAAGTGGCTACTTTCGAGGGGCTGCCAAATGTGCCTAGATAATTGTCAAGAGGCACCCTTCTAGATCTGTATCATCCATATAGCATATTTCCAATATCTAGAAGCTTGAATTCTCAGAAGATCTTTTGACATGTTTTCAAAGCCGAAACCAAATGCAGTTCATTGCTCTTGGATAGGGTAATTTGCATAATTGTTCTAAAGAGGCGACTTGGGCGATTAAAATCTCTGGACCTGTTGGGTTTCGTCAGCTGCTACTTTACAGTATGGAAGAATGTCAACTATAGAATGTGTATGCCCATCACCATGTCCTGGTCACTTGATCTTGTTAGTTCTTAAAACCAGTTCGGGAGGTCGGTTGCCATTAAAAGGTTTAGTTTGCAAAAGTGGTAAAGTTGCTAATTTGATGTCTTGAGATAATTTGCATAGTATTTTGTACCTAAAAGGGCTAAAGCATATTTTAAGTTTGCATTTGAACTTTAAGTTCAAACACATAGATCAGTTAAAGAGGCACTTGTATCATGTTCATAAACTTAATATGTGCAACTTGTGCCTGGAAGGTCGAAAGGTCTTTGTCAGGTAAATAGAAGCTTTGTAACCGGGCACAGCTAGATCGACATTTATCAAAAGGTGATTTATAAGTGGATGGCAATGAAATAGAAAGACGAGGTTTTATGGGCCATCCAATTTATGGTTTCTGCAGGAAAAGGTTCTACGGAGACAATGGACTTTACATGCATATGCAAACAGAACATTATACTTGCCACATATGCCAAAGACGCCACCCTGGTCACTATGATTACTTTCAAAATTACAATGATTTAGAAGCACACTTCAGTCAAGATCACTTCCTATGTGAAAATCTGGATTGTCTTCCAAGAAAAGTTCATTGTCTTTTCATCAGAATCTGAGTTGAAGGGGCATAATGCATTTGAGCACGCTGGAAATATGTCCTGCTCTGAACGCAAGAATGCTCTTCACAATTCTATGTTGACTGCTTCGATTGAGAATGCAGTTAATTATGTGAACCTTGATCCAATGCCTTCATTGCTTTCTTTTGAGGACATGCTAAAGTTCTTAACATACCAAGATCAAGACGGGCTATGGATCCAGCAATGCTTTCCTCCTCACAATATGCAAGCATATTTGTCATTCGAACAAACGTCAATCTGCCAAATAGTCAGAATATGAACAATTTGGAGAGACCAATAATGGCTAATACTAATGGAGTACATCCAAGAGCGTCTGCTATTTCAAATGATAAGGAAGCTACGTTCCAAATTGAAATCTCCCTGCATAATTCCAAAGAGGGCATTATGAAATTGCATAGCATTTGGAGGGTGTTTGAAACATTTTAAAAATGCCCAAAGTCTGCACGATAGGTGGTTGGAGGAGACAGTTGAAATGCTTTAAGAAACTCTCAAGAATAATGTAATTGGCTGGTGTAAATCCCGATTCAACAACCTTTGCCAGTGTACATCCAAGCAGCAAATACCAAATCGGCTGGTGTAAAGCCAAATTCAACAACCCTCACCAACAGCCTCCCTTCCAATGCAAAACACAAAAGAACAGATAAGGCACACATGTCACTATTTGATAGGGTGCCTTTAAAAAGATGTTACATCTCATGAAATGCGATGAGTGTAGGATGTGCTCAAAACAACATGAAGGACTTTAGAAACTTCCAAGTAATGCAATTGGCTGCTGTAGAGCCAAGTTTCCACAACTCTCACTAACTGGAGAAGCCCGCCAGTCTCCCAACGCCAGCAAGCTCATAAGAAAGCTGACACTTGCTATGCCCTAACCAAGACCAATAAGTTAGTAGGAGAGAAGCTACATAAGGAAATTTAAAACTCTGTGCAAGAATACAAAAAGGGTTGCACACGGTTTGCAAAGTTGCGAAGGAGGTGTTAAAATGGAAGATTTGGAATTGGACATGTACACAGTTTGACAGAATGTTTACACAGGATTTAGAGCAAGGGAGTGGAGTAGAAGGATACCCAAATTGTTTATGCGAGCCATAATCATCTGCAACAACATTTGTTCAAGTGCAAAGTCCTTCGCAGTGGGCGTTTCAGATTTCCATGCAAATATGTTGACAGATGTAAGCATGGATGAATGAAAGAGCTGCGTGGAAGATAAGCAACCTACGAAGGTAAAGGAAAGAAGAAAAAGTTTTAAAACTCTAACCCAATGCAGATTTTAATGCCTTCAATGACTATGCAAAAGACTTTAAAACAAGATTCCATGCCATGAATGGAGGCAAATCAGCAAGAAACCGCGTAGGTATAAAGAAGAAGCTCCCAGGCTTAAAAATTGAAAAGGGGATTATCCCACATTCAGTGGGTAAAGGTTTTTTGTTTGGTTTATATACTCTATCACACACAATGTAATATGAAGTAAAAAGAAAGGAAGTCCATGGTGGGCCTCTTGGGCGGCTAGAAGGCTCAGTATATGCGGTGGGCCCCACCTTAATTTTAGTCAAAAATACACATAAAATTTAAAATAACTCAACATAACGATTGGTCCATGTGGCACAAATGACAAGTGGCACCCAGTGGATCAGTCAACAAATCAGAGGATGCCACATGGCACCAAGTGGTGCAATTGCAGTGCAATTCAAAGGCACCAATCAGAAATTGACATGTGGCACCAAGTGGACCTGCGAACCAATCAGAGGGTGACACTTGGCGCATTCTAGTGAGGGGTGCAGATTTCATAATATTTTTATTTTGAAATTCTTTCAATAAAAGGGTTAACCAGTGAGCATCTTCAACAAGATCCAAGGGCCCGCTTAATGGCTTAATGGAAAGATGCACACTATCTAACCATTAAGCCATTAAGCCCTTGCGATAAGTGTCGCGTTCTGGTGCATTCTGAGAAAATAATGAATTAATTGAAATATTTGATTAAATTCATCACAAAATGGAAAGGGTTAAAAAGTGAGCATCTTCAACAAGATCCAAGGGCCCGCTTAATGGCTTAATGGAAAGATGCTCACCATCTACCCATTAAGCCATTAAGCCTTGATGACAAGTTTCACAAGCTTATTAAATCTAGGTGAAATAAGGATAAAAAGGTAAAGTATGCATATTTTAAATAAAATATTTCAATTCAATAGTTTGACTATTGAAAAAGGCACAAATATTTCAAAATTAATCTAGAAATGTGCACGGGAAGGCAAACTCTTTTTAATGGTTCAGGGGGCAAATTTTATCCGAAATACCAAGTATCATATATCGCCAGAAAGATCTCAGAATGAGGATTCTGATTTTGCAGACCATTTGAGTCCAGATCAAATCAGATTCTTGTAGTTTCAGATATTTTTGAGGAGCAGACAGGTGTCGGTGAAGAAAATGGTTTTTCAATTTCTTCTATATATTTTTTTTCTCCTGATTGTCATAGAGGATGGTGAATTCACAGCTGCATAGCAAAGTTCAAATTATGGTTTAATTTTGGAAGGTTTGGTCTTTTTGAATTTTTTGAAGCATAATGAAATTAATGAAATACAACAGAATCTCCAGTTTCAGATCTGTGATGTCTTTTTGTATTTTTATTCCTGCTTTTGTATGTTTGGTCTGTAAGGCATTCTAAACATGTTGGTTATAAGGTAACCATGCAGTTACTTAGGAGCTTCCTTCAAGGAAGGAGTCAGTCTTGTGAGTAATTCCAGAGGGTAGGGTATTAGTATGAAAATCTGATAGACAGATGTGAAAGTGAAAAGATAGTTTGTAAGGCACTCTATCTGGGATCTTGTCTGTGTTCTTATTAATTAGTTTGTTGTAGATTTATGTCTCATTGGACTCTTTTCCCAGGATTAGGCACTGGTCTAAATTCTGATAAGCAGTTCTCATCATCAATTTTAAATAAAATTAAATCTTTACATTTATGTTTCTGAGAGTATTCATGTTTGATTGTATTCAAAGGATGAAATTCATCTTGCTGATTCCTTGAAGATTGAATCATAAGGTTAGCCTTCCTAAGTCCAGGGACTTTAAAAAGAAGAAGGATGAATGTCCTTAATCCACTGTAAGGTTTACTATTAAGCAGTGAGTCTGAAGATAGGTACACCCGCCTAGGTCTGTGGAGCCCGAAGTGAAGAAGGATTTTTATCCTTGTTAATTAGCCTTGTTCATGTATGAATCTGAATTGGGAATAGAGGGTCAGGCACTTATTGTTGTTTTAATTGATTCCTACAAGAAAAAGAGCTAACAAAATGGTGACTCTACTAGGGACAGAGATTACAAAATCTTTTTGAAACTTTTAGAATATCTCTGGTTTTAAAGGTTGAATACCAAAGTACCCCAGTAATTGTAATCTGCCGGAGAAGTGAAGTTTAAAAATCTCATAGGAGCTAATCATTTTTTGCTTCATTTCTGGAACAAATTGTGAATCCTAATCCCATACATGTTATGGGTGGCGACTTTGTTTTAAATTTGGAGAATCCTGGTTGTTGAGTGCCAGTGTAATTTCTGATTATCAATTGTGATTTGATGTTTAAGATCAGCAAGTTTAAGATGTTTGCTTCCTTGCTTTGCTGAATCAATACCAGAATATGATTTCAAGAAAGAGTGTCAAGGAAAAGAATTTGAAATTTGTTCAAATCTCTGTGTGTGAATAGCCTGGAAGTGTTTTTATTTGTAGCAAAAAGAAGTAAAAGACTATGTGACTTTGTTGGTTAGAATGAATTCAGAATTGAAAATAATTTGGAAAATAGCTTTTGCTGCTTGAAAGTTCTCCTCTGCAAGGAGATGGCGACTCTACCAAGAAAGAAACTGATGGAGCTGTGAAAGATTCTCTAGATCTTCTTTATTTCTAGTTGAAAGAAAGAGAGCAGCCACTGCAATTTTGGTCCAGGTAATCTTCATCTTTTCATGAAAGAAAGTTGTACAAATGGTTGTTCTCCATTAAGTGATTTCAGCACAAAGTAGGAGAACTTTTGAGTTTGGTTGCATACTTCAGTAAGAAAAGGTTTCAACATGTTTGATGTGAATTATTGAAGTATACTATTGTAAAAGTTAGTGGAGAGATTATAGATCTACTCAAGATAGAAATCTGACTTTCATTTTGGTGAATAAATTCTTAAATCTATGAAGATTGGAAGATTTTAGTTCACCTAATAGGAAGCCCATCATTAATATCAATAGATCTACCTCTACTAGAAGGTACATGCCATTTTGTTTTGATGGCATACATGGTTTTCCCAATGTTGTTCCTAATGGCATTAGAGACAAATTGCCAATATTTTATGGGAAACGACATGATTCACCAAGTCAGCATATTCAGTTGTTTGTTGATTTGATGGATGATTTCTAGATTGCACATGAAGATGTTCATATGAAATTGTTTATTCAGACTTTAAGGGATGATGCTCGTGAGTGGTTTTCTTTTTTACCAACATGTTTGATATCCTCTTGGAGTGAGTTGCATTTAGCCTTCATGTTGCAATTCGGTGAAAGAGTAAGTGCACATGATGCATTTACAAAGTTGTTACCAATTAGGATTGAGAATGAAGAACTAGTTCCTAATTTTAACATCAGATTCAGAAAGGTTTATAATGATATCCCTAAAAATTGTAGACCCAATGATCAAGTGTGTGTAGTTATCTACTTTGATGCATTT
>MU225890.1:653287-669442 GCA_018584345.1 Thuja plicata
CCATTTCTCTAGAGGTGTTTTCCGGCAAGATGCATTTGAAAGTGGAAGTGAATGTCATGTTGAAGTTTCAAATTCATATCAACATGTAGTATGCCCTGCTGTTGCAAATAATGTTGTTGAAATTTCAAACTTAAGAACATGTGGTGTTGGAGTTTCTTTGTTACAAAGAGTCGATTCTATTTTTTGGTGAAAAGAACACGTGTTTGTAATGTTACAGCAATAGATGATAAAGTTGATTCACTTGATGTTTCCCAAATGCAATAAGTGATTTCTGTTGTTGCTTCTCCTATTGATGAATTGTATTATGCTGAGAATGTTACTAATGATGCTATTGAAGAACATGCATCTCAGTCTTATAGGGATGAAGAAGCTGAAAGCCGTGTTTCAGATGATGAGAATAAGAGTGATCCGTCATGGCATGAAGGGGCATCAAATGAAAATGAAAGTGATCAATATATACCTCAGTCTAATGATGATGATGAGGCTGAAACTTGTTATCCAAGTGAAGGTGAGGACAATGAAAGTGTTTTTCCATCTTCCTATGAGTCTGATGCAACATGGGAAGGAGAGACCAATGATGGGAGTGAGTTTTCTCATGAATATGAAGGTAAAGTTCTTTCTTCTGAATCTGAAAATGATGGTTTATCCCTGCATGGTATAAATCAGCTTGTAGTTGATAGTTTTGAAGGAAGTTCATCATTGCAATATGAGGATAAAGAAGTAGTTGAAGAATGCATTTCACATAATGATGAGTTACTTAATTGTGCAAAGGAATGCCATAAAGTTGTAAGTGATTTTTCTTCCTCATATGCTGAGAGTACACATGATGTTGGAAGTAGTTTCAAGGTGTTTGTTAACCCGTTGTATGATGAGGATTTTGATATGGATCAACCCATCATTTGTCAAAATGTGTACAAAGGAGCTTTGCAAGGAATTATTAATCCACTTTTTGAAGAGCATGATGAAGTTTCAGATTTGGTTAGTTGTGATTTTGATGATGATACAGTGTTATACTGCAGTAAGAAATCAGATTGCTTCTCTTCTTATTGTGGCAATGATTACAATTAAAATGTTGTGTTTGGTGATGAAAGATATGATCAAGTAATTGTTGAAAATCAGCCGACATGTGATAACAAGTTTTATGATGATTACTTTCATGTTGCTGCTAATTCAGTGTGTGATTGTGAAGATACATTGGAAAATTGTGGAGTAATTTCCAAGGCTGATGTTGATGACATGTGTGAATACAAGTCTGATTACTCATTTGATTTCCGATTGGATACACAAGGTGAGTTACAAATTCATAACACATATGACTCATTTGGTGAAGTGGAGTTTGAACACTTTATGTTTCTGATTGATAGCATGCATAAATCAGTTTATGAGGATGAATTTCAGTTTGATATTAGTATTCATGAGCATGCTGATGTATATTTTCATAGTGGACAAGATGAAGAAAGTGTGTCTATTTTTTCTATGATCTATGAAAATGAAGAGAGTTATTTTGTTTTTCCAATCAAGGAGATTGTAGGTGTACATGAAATTGGTGAAACTAATATCAATGATACTTTCAGCTTACCTCAGGAAAATGTAAATGAAAATCAGGTTTATGACAGAGGCAAGTGTTGATTTCAGTTGTGGAGATGTTTGAGGATTTTTTTAAATGATGTACATGTTGTATAGTCGCTTTCCTTTCAGTTGTGTGGTGTGTTTCCTTTCAATAAAGAAGTTCCCTATTTTTAGAGAAGTAAGTTTCAAAGCAGAAGAGAGAGAAAGTGGAGATAAAGTATGATGTTCTTTTTCGGTGGTCTGTTGTACCATGAGATTCTGAAATTTCTCTGCATGCCTGCATGGGGCACGTGTCCACAGTCAGAGCCATTGTTGGGACTGAAAAAATCAGTAAGGGTTTTTGAAGTACCGTGTTAAAATTGTGCATTTTGACCCCCATAAGTGCTTTTTGAGCCTATTTGCCTTGATGAAATTTTGAGTTCTACGATGCATGTAAGGTGCTCATCACTTTTGTTTAGGCATATGAAGAAATCCCTGTTCGTCAATTTCAAGTTTTGAGTTATTTCGTGATGTCCTTTTTTAGGCACTTGTCAAAATCTGCATTTATGCCCAAGTGTCAATCTGTTGTAATAGGCCTAGTTTGCCTTTGAATATCTTGCACCCAGTAATTTTTCATGGCCCACCACTTTGGGGATGTTTAGTATGCATATCAAAGAACCTATGTTTCAAATCCCAAGTCATTTCAATATGTTTTGACTAGGTTTCAAACCCCTCAAAGTTGGTAGTTTACTGTTGTCATGCATTGTGTAATTGATCAGAATTCTGAGTAGCCCTATTTGACTGACTGTAACTTTTGACCTAGTGACCTAATTGAAAAAATTCCTCTTGTACTCCATTATAGATGTCAAATCCTTCTTGAATATCCGTCATCAAGTTATGACAAGTCCATTTGGTCAATTTCTATCAGTGTGCCCAACTGTCAAATCCAGATTTCTGAATGACCTACTTTGAGGTCTTACAATTTCACACCCAGTTGAATGAAATGGATAATTGAAAGTTCCCCTATATTCTAGGTATGGAAATGTGCTATCTTGATGATTTTCAGGCCATGATGAATCCATTTATTCAGTTTTCCAATCCGATTCCATTTGCAATTTCTAATATTTTGTTGCAGATCAGTTGCACAGTTTGGTCAGAGGCCCTGTTTGCGAGGTTATATCTTGAATTTTGTGATTGGTAAAATCAGGAAAGTGGTTTCCATGAATTATAGACAATTTAGTTCAATTTATCCAGGTCTCAGATCCTGAGGGTTTTGTTTGCACACTTTCCAAGTTTCTTTCCATTTGCACAAATCGATATTCCTTATGTTTTCGGTTTCCTGCATTTTCAAGTGGCTACTTTCGAGGGGCCACCAAATGTTCCTAGATAATTTTCAAGAGGCTCCCTTTTAGATCTGTATCATCCATATAGCATATTTCTAGTATCCAGAGGCTCAAATTCTCAGGAGATCTTTTGACATGTTTTCAAAGCCGAAACCAAATGCAGTTCATTGCTCTTGGACAGGGTAATTTGCAGAATTGTTGTAAAGAGGCAACTTGGGCGATAAAAATCTTTGGACCTGTTGGGTTTCGTCAGCTGCTACTTTACAGTATGGAAGAATGTCAACTATAGAATGTGTATGCCCATCGCCATGTCCTATTCACTTGATCTTGTCAGTTTTTAAAACCAGTTCGGGAGGCCGGTTGCCATTAAAAGGTTTAGTTTGCAAAAGTGGTTGTAAAGTTGCTAATTTGATGTCTTGAGATAATTTGCATAGTATTTTGTACCTAAAAGGGTGAAAGCATATTTGAATTTTGCATTTTAACTTTAAGTTCAAACACATAGATCAGTTAAAGAGGCACTTGTATCATGTTCATAAACTTAATATGTGCAACTTGTGCCTGGAAGGCCGAAAGATCTTTGTCAGGTAAACAGAAGCTTTGTAACCGGGCATAGCTAGATCGGCATTTATCAAAAGGTGATTTATAAGTGGATGGCAATGAAATAGAAAGAGGAGGTTTTATGGGCCATCCAATTTATGGTTTCTGCAGGAAAAGGTTTTATGGAGACAATGAACTTTACATGCATATGCAAACAGAACATTATACTTGCCACATATGCCAAAGACGCCACCCTAGTCACTATGATTACTTTCAAAATTACAATGATTTAGAGGCACACTTCAGTCAAGATCACTTCCTATGTGAAAATCTGGATTGTCTTGCAAGAAAAGTTTATTGTCTTTTCATCAAAATCTGAGTTGAAGGGGTATAATGCATTTGAGCACGTTGGAAATATGTCATGCTCTGAACGCAAGAATGCTCTTCAAAATTCTATGTTGACTGCTTCGATTGACAATGCAGTTAATTCTGTGAACCTTGATCCAATGCCTTCATTGATTTCTTTCGAGGACATGCTAAAGTTCTTAACGTACCAAGATCAAGATGGGCTATGGATCCAGCAATTCTTTCCTCCTCACAATCTGCAAGCATATTTGTCATTCGGACAAATGTCAATCTGCCAAATAGTTAGAATATGAATAATTTGGAGAGACGATTAATGGCTAATACTAATGGAGTGCATCCAAGAGTGCCTGCTATTGCAAATGATAAGGAGGCTACGTTACAAATTGAAATCTCCCTGCATAATTCCAAAGAGGGCATTATGAAATTGCATAGCATTTGGAGGGTGTTTGAAACATTTTAAAAATGCCCAAAGTCTGCACGATAGGTGGTTGGAGGAGACAGTTGAAATGCTTTAAGAAACTCTCAAGCATAATGTAATTGGCTGGTGTAAAGCCCGATTCAACAACCTTTGCCAGCGTACATCCAAGCAGCAAATACCAAATTGGCTGGTGTAAAGCCAAATTCAACAACCCTCACCAGCAGCCTCCCTTCCAATGCAAAACATAGAAGAACAGATAAGGCACGCGTGTAACTGTTTGACAGGGTGCCTTTAAAATGATGTTCCATCTTATGAAATGTGATGAGTGTAGGATGTGCTCAAAACAACATGAAGGACTTTAGAAACTTCCAAGTAATGCAATTGGCTGGTGTAGAGCCAAGTTTCCACAACTCTCACCAACTGGAGAAGCCCGCCCATCTCCCAACGCCAACAAGCTCATAAGCAAGCCGGAACTCACTATGCCTTAACCAAGACCAGTAAGTTAGTAGGAAAGAAGCTACACAAGACAATTTAAAACTCTGCGCAAGAATACAAAAAGGGTTGCGCACGGTTTGCAAAGTTGTGAAGGAGGTGTTAAAATGGAAGATTTGGAACTGGACATGTACACAGTTTGACAGAATGTTTGCGCAGGATTTAGAGCAAGGGAGTGGAGTAGAAGGATACCCAAACTATTTATGCGAGCCATAATCATCTGCAACAGCTTTTGTTCAAGTGCAAAGTCCTTTACAGTGGGCGTTTCAGATTTCCATGCAAATATGCTGACAGATGTAAGCATGGATGAATGAAGGAGCTGCATGGAAGATAAGCAGCCTGCATAGGTAAAGGAAAGAAGAAAAAGTTTTAAAACTCTAACCCAATGTAGATTTGAATGCCTTCAATGACTGTGCAAAAGACTTTAAAACAAGATTCCATGCCATGAATGGAGGCAAATTAGCAAGAAACCACGCAGGTATAAAGAAGAAGCTCCCAAGCTTAAAAATTGAAAAGGGGATTATCCCACATTCAGTGGGTAAAGGTTTTCTGTTTGGTTTAGATACTCTAGCACACACAATGTAATATGAAGTAAAAATAAAGGAAGTCCATGGTGGGCCTCTTGGCCAGCTGGAAGGCTTAGTACATGTGGTGGGCCCCACCTTAATTTTGGTCAAAAATACACATAAAGCTTAAAAAAACTCAACAGAACCATTGGTCCATGTGGCACAAATGACAAGTGGTGCCCAGTTGATCAGTTAGCGAATCAAAGGATGCCACGTGGCGCCAAGTAGCGCAATTGCAGTGCAATTCAGAGGCACCAATCAAAAATTGACACGTGGCACCAAGTGGACCTGTGAACCAATCAGAGGGTGACACTTGGCACATTCTGGTGAGGTGTGCAGATTTCATAATATTTTTATTTTGAAATTCTTTCAATAAAAGGGTTAACCAGTGAGCATCTTCAACAAGATCCAAGGGCCCACTTAATGGCTTAATGGAAAGATGCACACTATCTAACCATTAAGCCATTAAGCCCTTACGACAAGTGTCACATTCTAGTGCATTCTGAGAAAATAATGAATTAATTGAAATATTTGATTAAATTCATCACAAAAGGGAAAGGGTTAAAAAGTGAGCATCTTCAACAAGATCCAAGGGCCCGCTTAATGGCTTAATGGAAAGATGCTCACCATCTACCCAGTAAGCCATTAAGCCTTGATGACAAGTGTCACAAGCTTATTAAATCTGGGTGAAATAAGGATAAAAAGGTAAAGTATGCATATTTTAAATAAAATATTTCAATTCAATAGTTTGACTATTGAAAAAGGCACGAATATTTTGAAATTAATCTAGAAATGTGCACGGGAAGGCAAACTCTTTTTAATGGTTCAGGGGACAAATTTTATCCAAAATACCAAGTATCATATATCACCGAAAAGGTCTCAGAATGAGGATTCTAATTTTGTAGACCATTTGAGTCTAGATCAAATCCAATTCTTGTAGTAGGAAATCAGAATTGCATTTAGCTTTAAATGGGTCCAAATCTTGACCTTAGGGTCTGAGCACATGGGGATGAACTGTATAAGGTTAAACAAACCCTAAGTGAAGGGTTGGTTGTCAGATTGTACGGACTGACTTAGTAGAGACACTATTTTGTAACATAGAGACAAGTTTTTAGTCATCATCCACACCTAAATGGATTGAATGGTCTGCTATTTTTCATGGAGGTTGTAGTGTTTTATGAATATAAACTTTGTGTAGAGTTAATTTGAGAATTTTCTACATTTCTTTATCTTCTTGTAAATTGTTTTTTTATCTCTTGTTCGCTATCTTAAATAGTGGTAACCATCTAAATATGGCTCCTTCTTGAGTTCCCATGGTTGAATCTCTATGGACACTTCAAATAAAGAAGGGCACTCTGTATATAGTGTAAATATGGCTTTTGGGTTAATTTTATTTAGGGGATCTATTTATGCAAGCAGGCCCTAGGCGAGTATAGAGGTATCCGGCTAGAAGTTTGCACAATTGCAGAGGCAAGAAGCCTTGTTGAATGGATTAGTTTGTGCCAATCTAGAGTGGGAGAGTAGGGCATGTGACATGGTCATGTGTTTGCAAGGAGTTCAAAGGAGTCCATTAGAGCATATGGTAAGACAAAATAAGAAAGACTGGTGTACATGTCCTAGAAACCCTTAAAAATAGGGGTTTGCTGAAAGTCCTGTGTATAGACACCTTGGAGACCTAAGAACTATAAAATATTAAGCCTAGGTTGAACGAAGAAATAATCCATATTCATTTTGGTGGGTTGTTAGGGGTGATTTTAAGGTATTCCAAGTTTTTTGATTTTAGGAGGCCTAATTAGGCTAAAAAGGCTACAAGGCCTAAAAACTACGAAACTATGAACTCGATGGAAAAAACTTGAAATAACCTAGTAGAATGGGTCAAGATTTATTGAAAGTGAAGGGGAAATAGGGTGAACACCTTTTTCTATTATGAATAATAGTTTAGGAGCATAGTTTCCTTGATTGAATCTATGGGTGCACAATGGAATTGTGAAGAGTGGAAGAGTGTTTGAAGTTGTTGGAGAGGTCTAGTTAGAGTAGGGGGAACTATAGGAGTGTCCTATGGTTAGGGTAGAGATAAGAACCCTAGTAAGGCCAAAATAAAGGGCCTTGAGAAGAGAAATAAAACTCATGTGAAGTAGATCTCCACATCATATCCTTACAAATCGATGGAAGATGACCTGGAAGGTGCATTTTCATTGGTCCCCTATGGTGTTTTTCATGTCAAGAATAGTATAGCTTATATTCACTATAATTTAGAGGAATTGGGTGACATTTAAATCTCAAAAATACAATAATATATTTGTAGATTGTGTACTAAAGGATGAATACAAGATTCTATCAAAGAATAAATTTTCTCAATTCATGGATTTCATAAAATTTGATGTGCCAGAATGGATTTGATACATGATGAGTCGAATGCATGATCAATTCACGTGGATTGATAAGCCTTATAAGATTACCAAGGAGGTTCAGGAGTCAGTTAAAGGATTTTTGGCCATTGATGAAGTACCTTCCCTAAATGCCATCAAGATATATGTGGTCACTAACTTGACTGGTTCTCAGTGGGATAAGCAAGTGATGCTAGTTAACAACATTCTACAACCTAAGGTCAACTTTGCATCTATGGTATTGGGATACTAGGTATTTCGCTCCAGTAGGGATAAATCTATCTCAAGCACTATAATTTACATTTCTTACCCAATGGTGAAGGAATATGTAGAGTATGATATCTATGAAGCATTGAGAGTTCAGTTACTGGAAAATTGGTAAAGATCAAGAAGGATAAAAAGAAAACATTTAAGTATGGATCCTTGTTATTACGCATTTTCTTCTATTTCTTGAATTTATTTCTAAGAATTGATAATTTTCAGTGGAAGAGGGACAAGCATGTTTCTATTCAGATTAGATATTTATACAACATGCTTGATAGTCAGACTAGTAGGACTACTCTGTGGGGTTACTTTAAGATTTTTTAAGAATCAATGCATTTGAGATACAAAATTCCACCTGAAATTATTGAGAAATATAAGGAAAATATATTCTTCATGATTGAAACTAATGATTTTTTGATCAAAGCAACAGAACCTAGGACCTCATGGGTAATGCCTAAAGGTTATGAGGTGGATTCTTCACTTCTTGAAGTATATCTAGAAGACATTTTGAAGAAACTTCTGGATTCAAATAAGAAAGGGTTTGGGACTTAGAAATAAAAGAGCCTTGAAGTACATGTAGAGGTGAATAGATCTACAAGATATCGAAAAGTCAAAAAAGAGGTTCAAAAAATGGGTGAAAGAATGGGTTTCACAAAAAAAAATATGGAAGAAGCTAGGAAAATGTTTGAAGATGAAGAAAGAAAGAAGGCAGAAGTAGAGAACCTTATTTATTTTTATGCACCTCCTACCTACATATCCTTTGCATCATATTATAGAGGAAAATAGACAAGGAGTTCATTAATGACTTCATTTAGATCTGTAGAGAAGAGGTCTACTATTGTCATAAATAAGACACCTATTGCCCCTACCACGAAGGATACATCATCTAGGTTGGTGACATCAGAATCTTATGATAAGAGAATCAAGGAAGAGAGAAAAGGAGTGCACAAAATAACTAAGGAATATGAAAAAATATGAAGAAACTAATTCAAATGATATAGTTAAGGAGTTGAGAGAAGAAGGAGCTACAACACCTAAAGTGACTAGGGCACAGTAAACTGAAGAAGAACCTACAAGAAAAAATCCTAAAGTTGATATTGGTAAGCTACACTTTACTATTGATGATGTAATAAAGAGGATAAAAACACATGAAATTTTTGTTCAATTGAATAGGTACTACAATAGATATGATGAACAAGAAAAGAGGAAAACTGAGGATTATTTTGTTTCTTACTTGAACAAATTTAAAACATAACTCATTGAAATTAAAGGTGAAATTCCCAAAGATTTGTATAAAATTTTGGAAGCCAAAAAGATTAAAAACACTTGAGGAATGTAAAATAATAAGAATGAGAGTACTGGTGAATCTTTTCGGTGAATCTTTTCCTAGTGATTGCTACTGAGGAAGCTGATAGAATTATTGAATTAGAAAAGAAGGAATTTAGGAGCAAAACAAGTTTAAACAAAATCATGATTGGAAATATTGATGAGATTATGGAGGATACTGAGAAAGTTCTTACAAAAATATTATTATGCAAAAAATTCATTATTGTGAAGGATGGTGTTGAAGTCACACATGATTCTTCATTTTAGGAACCTTTAGACAAATTGGATACTTCTTCTAAAGTTGCTAATGATGAACCCGATGTGTGTATTTATGGTGTACCATTGTCTTTTTCAATTCAGTCTAGGACTAGTGATGTGGGATATATAAATGATATTCCAGTGAATACTATGTTATAGGAGAGGATATTAAAGATGAAGAGAAAGTGAGTGATGAAAAAGTTAAGGAAAAGGTAATGTAGAGGTGACATCAAGAAGTGTGGACTTGGTCCTTTCTCTTCCTAATTACACCTATCTCAATTTATGCTCTCCTTGGATCCTTGATCCCTTTTTACACACTGCCTTATACCTATTCAAGGTGGTAGAACTACTTGCTGACATTTCGCAATTGAATACTATTTAATTCAAAATTTTGCAATTTTGTGCTTTAGGGACACTAGCCCTATTTCAATCCACAAACTAGAAGTATTCACTAGTAACTTCCCCAACCCCAATTTTCTACTAGGAAACCTTCTTTATTTTATAAGGACTAAGAATCACCCTTTGGTTTGGTCCTCCAACTGTCATACAATACCTATCTAGGACTGTACTACAATTCCTTGTAGGTTTGTCCAGGTGGTTTTTTGAGCTTAACTTTTCCTCCTGGTCACCTTTTATAAACCTAAGGATATATAAAGATACCCTTTTGGAATTTATGTTGAACCCCAAAGTCTTAGGTTCCAACTCCGCTCCAGCAACACCTAACCCTCACCAAGTTCACAGACCTAATTGGCCAAATTAGGCTTGGATACCAAAGCAAGTGCTAATAATTGGGTGCATGGAATTGATATAGTGATTCACACCTCCTCAAGTAACTCCAAAAAACTCAAATACACTTTTATTTCACTCAACTAAACTATCTATTCAACACAACACTTCATTCACATTCATTCTAGACTGAATACATTGAGATATTTAGCCTAAGGCTTGATGCATGAGGGCTTTAACCTTCAATCCACCTTCTAAGATTTTGGAATCCTTAAATATACCATCCTAACTTGAATTTTCAATAATCTTACTGAATTCCACTAGATAAAATGCAAGTTAGGACTCCATTAATGAAATGAGCTTCTAACAAGCCTCTTCCTGGACTACTTTTGGAAAACTGAATCAAAAACACCTCAAACCAAAACTAAACAACCTCAAATAAATTGTAAAGTAAAAATAACATAGAGGGCCTTCAAAAAATCAACTTGGTTTTCACAAATCACACAAGGCACGGTCATACAGCTCAGAAATACTCAGAAAACTCTTTATCTTCCATTCCAAATGCATCAAAACTTCATTACAGAACTTCTAACCATCTTGGTTCAAAGTAAACACTTGAAAAAACATCATATGTGAAGTAAAATTGATCCAAAATTCCCTATGAATCTTGGGATTCCATCTTGCAACTCTCGAGCAACTTTTGGAAGTTGCATGAGCAACATTTTTACATCTTTTGCAACATTTGGAAAAATCTTGTCTTTTTGCACTCGAAGACTTTTGGCTTGGATCCTAACCCATAAAATTGACATAATATGACCAAAATGACATGAATCCAGTGAATTTAACACTTAGGAATCAGAACAGCATAAAAACATACTTAAATCAACTTAAGCCTAAACAGATGATCCTAATGGACTAAGGAATCTCTAGGCTCATAAGATTGCCTAAGAGATCCTTGACCAAACAAATTGATCCATAACCAAAATGGGATGATCCTCTAAGACCGATCCAGTTATTAAAAAATCAAAACATTGCATAGTGATAGTCAATCAGTGACAATCATGGGTGCCCTGCACCATACTCTTCAAGACAAAATTAACTCAAGTCCCTTGAGTTGAGAGATCTTCTAAATTGAAGCCAGTCTTCTTGATGTCTTCAGGTTTCAACCAAGTGGCATCCTCCACTGAATGGTATTTCCATTTGACTAGATATTTATAGAAAGTAGACATCCTGGTTTGTTTGGCTATCCTCTTGTCTAGTATATAATCAATCTCTTATGATGGTGGTTTAGGTAGATCTTGTGGCTCCTTGTCCTATGGAATATCTTGAGCACCTTCAATAGAGACATCAGTAGTAGGACCTTTGTATGGATATAGGTCAGCTACATTAAAAATGGGGGATAAACTAATGGTTGTATGTCAAAAATTCTATATGCATTATTTCCACATTTCTTCAAGATTCTGAAGGGGCCAGTCTTTTTCATCATCAACTTGGTGTACTTTTCCTTGGGTAATATTTCCTTCTTCAAGTGAACCATATCCATGTATCCAACCTTGAATTGGACATCTCTCCTCTTGGCATTTGTTTCTTGTTTATACTTCTTAGAGGTTTGTTGCAATCTATCTTTCACTTGTTGATGAATATCGTTCATTACCTCTGCAAAATCCTCAGCTTGGGCACTCCTTTGGCCAAAATTATGGATGTTTCTTACCTCCAATACACCCCTAGGGTGGGATCCATAGACAATTTGGAAAGGAATAAGTCCTGAACTTCTATTGACAGAATCATTATAGGAGAGCTCTGCTTGTGGAAGGATTGAGTCCCATGCCACTCCATACTCCTTTGTAAGACATCTGAGAAAGTTTCCCAAAGACCTATTAATGAATTTAGTATGTCCATCTGATTGAGGGTGGTAAGCAGATGACATAGCTAGGTTTGTTCCAAGTCTTTTCCATAAGGTACGCCAAAAATGTCCAAAAAACTTGGGGTCTCTTTTTGAAAAAATTGTGAGTGGTAAACCATGGAGTCTTACAATTTCCTTGAAGAATAGCCCTGCAATACTTGAGGCATCATGTGTAGTCTTTCAAGGTAGGAAGTGTTCCATCTTGGAGAGCCTATCTACAACCACATAAACACTGTCATAGCTTGCCTTTGTCCTTGGAAGACCCAATACAAAATCCATGTTGATGGAGTACCAAGGTTTTCTAGGAATGGGTAATGGTGTGTACAAACTTGCATTTGAACTGGTTCCTTTGGCCTTTTGACAAACAAGAAAACACTCCACAAATCTCCTTATCTCAATCTCCATCTTGGGCCAGAAGTAGAATCTTCTTACTAGCTCAAGTGTCTTGTCAAGACCAAAGTGGCCTGATAGACATCCACAATGTTTCTCTTTTATGATGTTCTCCCTCGCGGAGATATCAGGGATGCACAATTGTCTCCCTTTAAAAAAAAATCCTTCTTGAATCATATATTCTGCAAACTTAGTGTGATATCTATCTCCTAGTTCCAAACAAACTTTGTAAATTTCTTTGAAGTATTCATCATTGGGATACATGTCCTTGAGGACAGAGATACCTACACTTTCCAAGGTCACTTCTTGTATAGCCAAATTCCTTCTTCTCAATGCATCAACTACCTTATTAGCTACCCCCTTCTTATGATTTATGGTGAAAGTGAATGCTTGCGAGTACTCCATCCACTTGAGGTGTCTATGGTTCAGTTTCTTCTGCCTGTTAAGAAAGCTCAATGCATGATTGTCAGTATATACAATAAATTATTTTGGCAATAATTAATGCCTCCACTTTCTTAGTGATTGGACCATAGAATTCATCTCCAAATCATATGTAGATTACTTCTTCTTAGCTTCATTAATATTTTCACTAAATAATGCCACAAGTCTCCCTTCTTGACATAGAACACCCCCAATAGCTCTCTTATTAGCATGACATTCAATGGTGAACACCTTGTGAAAATCAGGGAGTGTTAAGATAGGTTATTGAGAGACTCTTGTCTTCAAATATTCAAAGGACTTGTCTGCAGTATCAGTCCATAAAAACTTGCATTTCCTTCCCCCTTTGATAGTATCTATCATTGGTGCACTCACCCCACTGAAATTCTTGACAAATTTCCTATAGAAACTAACTAGCCCATGGAAACTCTTGACCTCATTGAAAGATTTTGGAGTCAACCAGTTCAGTATGGCTTCAACCTTGGAAGCGTCCATTTTCAAGTTACCCTTGGAGATGAAAAAGCCAAGAAATATCAATTTTTCTTGCATAAACGTGCATTTTTCCAAATTTATCCTCAACTTTTCTTCATGTATTCTCTTCATTACCATATCTAGATGTATCAAATGCTCATCTTTATCTTTGCTAAATAT
The DNA here is from genome assembly GCA_018584345.1 of Thuja plicata. Taxonomy (NCBI): domain Eukaryota; kingdom Viridiplantae; phylum Streptophyta; class Pinopsida; order Cupressales; family Cupressaceae; genus Thuja; species Thuja plicata. The sequence goes on from MU225890.1 coordinate 666,901, forward strand.
CAATATGTCATCTAAATAAACAACAACAAAGTGATTTATGAAAGTCTTAAGGATGTCATTCATCAATCTCATAAAGGTACTAGGAGCATTGGAGAGACCAAAGGGTATCACTACCCATTCAAACAACACCTCATTGGTTTTGAAAGTTGTCTTCCACGCATCCCCTTCTCTGATCCTAATTTGATGATACCCACTCTTTAAGTCAAATTTTGAGTAATATTTTGCTCCTCCTAGACAGTCCATGAGATCTTCTATCCTTGGAATAGGAAACCTATATCTAATGGTTATCCTATTGATGGCTCTAGATTCAGTACATATTTTCCATGTACCCACCTTCTTAGGTGCTAGGACTATAGGAACTCCACAAGGGATTATGATATTCCTAATAAAGCCTTTCTCCATCAACTCTTGAATCTATCTTGCAACTTCTGCATTTTGGTCAGGGGTCAATTTTTAAGCAGCCTTATTTGGCAAGGTAGAACTAGGTATGAGGTCTACATAGTGGCTAATATCCCTCTGTGGTGGAAAAACATCAGTACTATTGTCTGCAACTATTCCTTTGTATTTGTTCAACAAATCTTTCACTTCTTTGGGGCCAAAATTTCTCTGAGGTTCTTGACCTTTTGGTATCTTCTTAGACTCCATTTTGGGCTTTACTATGATGGAAAAACAAGGTGTGTCTCTTTCCTTAAGGACTTTCAAAAATTCCTTCTCTCCCACTAAGGTAACAATGTTTGTTAAAGCTCTATCTTTCTCAGAATCAGGGAGGGGTGTCATAGTGTAACTAATCCCATTCTTAGTTAAGGTATATAAATTTTCCTTACCCCCATTTTGAGAATCAACATTATATTGCCAAGGTATTCCTAGCAGGAGGTTTCATGCATCCATATTCACAACTTCACATAAGACTTTATCTTTGTATTCTCCTACTTGAAATTCTACCCAACATTGCTCATCTACCAAAGTTTGTTGATCTTTATTAGGCCAAGATAATTTATAAGGGCTTGGGTGGGGTATTTTATTCAAACCAATCTTATCTATCATTGCATTAGAAACTAAGTTCTCTGTAGAACCAGAATCAACAATAACTTTGCAAATCTTACCAAGTACCTTGCAGTGAGTTCTGAATAAACTCTTCCTTTGTGGGGTCTCCTTGGGAGTTGACACCTTCAAGAGTGTCCTATTAAACATTATGTGCTCTCCTTGCTAAGGGTCTACAGGTCTGGATGTAGTGGTGTGATAGGAATTCATTTTTTGACAGTCCTCATCTTGGGTGAGTTGGACTCTCCTATCTCCTCCTGATGTATTGGCCTTGTTTGGGGATCTAAAGGATTAGTGACCAATATGGTTGCAGGAGAAAAAATTCCCAATGAACATATAGGTACTTCTACCTCCTGACCTATTGCCTCTACCCCCTCTGAAATTACCTCTATGATTCTACTCTCTTTCATACTCTTGGTGACTAGATTCTCCCTGTGGTCTTGGAGATGATCCTCTTCCTTGAAACCTTACTCTACCTCTGAAACCATTTCCCCTTCCTCTACTGTTATGTTCTCCTCTCCTCTTTTGTTTCTCTTCAATTCTCATAGCCATTTGATAACCCTGGTGTATAGATTGGGGACAAAACAAACTTATTTCATCCTTAATACTATACTTAAGCCCACTCATGTATCTAGCAAGTTTTTGTCTCTTACTCTTAGCGTTCTTTGTCTTCTTTGAGATTTTGCAGAATTCATCAGTGTAAGATCCCCCATCAAGATCCTTCTGCTTTGGATTTTGTAACTTCTTATGTAGAGTTACTTCATAATCTTCAGGAAAAAATTGTTTCTTGATTTCTCTCAACATCTTCTTCCATGTGGTTATAGGATCTTTTTATTTCTCTACCCTCTCCCTTTGTAGGAAATTCCACCAACTTAGTGCAAGTTGTTAGAGTATTATTACTCTATGCTTAAGCTTAACTTAGGCACATTATTAATTAATTCCTAATTAATAATGTGCAACCTAGTATTTACCTTTTAGGGTTTCATTCACCTTTATAAGGTCGAACTTTGTAATTGCTTTTCACTAATTCAGTTGATAATTTTGCTCTCACATTTTGAGTAAACATCTGAGTTCTTCTTTTTCATCTTTCTGCTTCTACTTTGTATCAGGTTCTTGCATGCAGGTGTATTCGGGATCTGTGGATTTGCATGTTAGCAATTCCTACATGGTATCAGAGCTCTCCTACATTCGGCTGTTCGAGTCTTTTTTGAAGCATTCGAGGGTTTGAAGCTTGCCAGGCTTTTTCTGGCAATTTTTTAGTGGATTTGGGGGGTCTCTATTTTTTGAGGCACTTTGGGCCCAAACGGACACTACCATTGCATCTAGAAGGCCCAAAAATGCCAGAATCCATATAAAGTTTGTCCATTTTGGACACCGGGGCTCTGGAGAATTTTTTCAGCCTCCTACGGGCCTTACGGCACGAAAAACGATGCAAAAATCGCAAAAGTTTTCAAAAAAATGCATTTTTCTTGCACAGGCGGGTGCGCCGCCCGCGCTCCGC
>MU225890.1:690191-703409 GCA_018584345.1 Thuja plicata
TTAGAATAGGTAGATTAGATTCGAATATAGATTAAACCTTATCTTTGCCTGAATTGTTTGTGCCTGCAAGCAATTTGGTTAAAAATCATAAGAAGATAATCTGATGATCAAAAGAAACAAATTCATTAAAGATTAAACACAATCAGGGAGTTGTACCTGTCAATTCAGAGGGCAGTGATAGAAGACTTACACTGACCCATTTGTTGGTAAAAATCCTTTTGTCCTTTCACCTTGGGTGTATTGAAGAGTCAGAGATTATAAATCTTAAGAAAGGACAAACTGTTAACCAACAATAAGGATCACAGAACCAAGGTAGATCATCAAGCATGAAATATTATGCCCCAAGGTTGAATTAGAAGAAAAGAAGTAGGGTGAAAGCGAATGGAAGATAGAAGTTTGGAAGAGGTTGAAATAAATAGAGAGAAGAAAGAGAATTTTCCTTAAGAAAGAGAATGCCCCAAAATCAATCAACTGTTTAAGATAGAAAATTTTGATTGAGATCACGAAAGAAGATAAGGAAATGAAGATCAAAACATGACCATATTTGATTAAAAGTCCAAAAGAAAGATGAAGGAAATCCCATCTCAAACTCATAATGCAGCCTAAAAAATGCAAATTAACATGAAGTCTAACAATGAAAGCTACATGAAAATATAAAGGTGTACTTGCAATAGAGAAATTGTAACATAGGATTTTGTGTTCATCATTCATTTGAGAATGTTAAGGAACTTATTTTCAACATTAGGCGATTATTAACGAACATCGGAAAATCCCACAATCATCACTGGTCACAAGCACAACTATGAATGTGAATGTGATTTATATCAGATTGGAATGTGGAAAGATTCTAACATAAGCATCAAAGACATAAAGGTCAAGATGGCTTTGATGTTAGCTTACCCAATTTAATATAGCAAAACCATGCTCACATCAAGGCATAGATGTCAGGATGACCATAAGAATAGTTGTGCAAAAACAGTCAAGGATGATGCCTCAAATCTCCTAAGTGTTTCAAGGGGACAAGAAGAGAAACTCTAGAGTTTCAAGACCACACTAACAAGAAGAAAGCAAGTAAAAACATACCCCATTTTCCCAAGTCCTCTAGCTATGCATCCCAAAGAGACTTATTAGACAAGGACATTCAACGAAAATCAATAACAGTCAGCACACAAAGAAAATATCATGACATAGCTCAAGTATTAAGTGTCGTGTTTAAAAAATTAAGTGTGTTAACTGATACTGAGTTCCAAGGATAAGGATCGAATGCTTGCAAGCAGGTAAGATCATATGACAAAACTGGGTAAGACCAAACCAATAAGTGTTGAAAAATACTCGATGTCAGAGGTTGTGTTGAAAAACACAGTGGGGTTGGTATTGAAAAACATTGTTTGTGAGATGTCCTAAATACTAACGCATCCTAGAGACCAAAGCTAACACAATTATGCTCCCTAGACAAAGACAAAGACCAATTCCAAACCAAGGAAACAAAGACAAGGCATAATGGAGAAAGGCTGAGTGTTGAGGACACGTGCTAAGAAATAGGGGTGCAAAGGCCTTAAGTAGCACCCATTTCCAAGTTTTCACCACTTGGATTTTATTGCAATTTTTTTCTACCAAGGTGCCTATTTCCAAGTTTTCACCAAGGCACTTTTTCTATTTTATTTTAAATTTTTCAATTTTTTTGCATTTTTTGAATATATAATTTTTTTTTTGGAGATACATCAAAGCTCCTATTGCTAGGTTTTTTCTAAGATGATCATTTTTCAGGACATTTTCTGATTTTTAGAATTGTTGACAATATATCATTTTTTTAGATTTTTTTAGGATCAATAAGTATGTACAAAGGGTGCCCCCAGACAGAATGGGCATCATGGATAGAACTTCTTTAGGTGCAAGACATTGATAGGATCAGGGAGTTGTTCTCCCTCTTCTATAGACAGTAAATAAGCTAATGATGTAAGGTCCAAGCCAATTAGGTTCAAATTTTCCCTTTTGATCTCTATGCTGTTGATTCTTAAGATTTTCATGTAGGACAAGATCTCCCACTTGGAATTCTATAGGGAGAACCTTTTTTTTGAAAGCTTTGGACATGCACTTTTAATAAACCCTCATATGGTCAAATGACGCTTGACGTTTCTCATCTAAAATTTCTAACTCTTGAAGTCTCATGGAATGGTAGTCTTCATCAGTAACTAGACCTTTGATGAAAAATCTAAGTGAAGGAATCTCAACCTCCAAAGGTAACACTGCTTCAGCACCATATGTAAGGGAAAAAGGAGTAGCCCGAGTAGGAGTACGAATACTCATTCTATAGGCCCACAAAGCTAGATTTATCTATAAGTTCCAATCTCTACAATTCTTACAAACTATTCTATGTAGGATTTTAAGAATGGGTTTGTTTGATGCCTCTGCTTGACCATTTCCTTGCAGGAAGTAAATGGAATACCAATGTTCTTTAATCTTGAATTTCTTGCAAAGTTGTTTAAGATCTTTATTTTTGAACTGGCCTCCATTGTTAGTGATAATCTTAGAAGGCACTCCATATAGACAGATGATATGGTTCAGAATGAATAGAGAGACTATCTTTCCCGAGGCAACATAAACTAGGACAACTTCTACCCATTTAGTGAAGTAATTAGTAACAGTGATAATGAACTTGTATCCACCTAATGAGTTGGAATGAATCTTCCCAACAAGATCAAAGGCCCAGTGCTGAAATGGCCAATGAGATATAGAAGGAATGAGCTCCCTTCCTGGAGCATGCATTAGGTTACCATGTTTCTGACACTTTTCACATGACTTTGCAAAAGCTACTACATCAATCTTTATCATAGGCCAATAGTACCCCGCCCTAAGCAACCTTCGAGCCATGGAAAGACCATTGGAATGTCCCCCATAGATGCCCTCGTGGATGTCAACTAACGCTTGGTCAGATTCTTCCTTTTCTAAGTATCTAAGAAGTGTTCCATCTAGACCCCTCCTATAGAAATCACCAGAGATAAGGGAATGGCGAGAGGCATTTTGGGTAAGGTTCCTGCATTCAGATCGTTTAAAGGTTTTAGGTATAATGCCATCACGAAGGTATGAGTAAATGACACCATAACAAGATGACTCACGACTAACAAGGGTAAAAATGGCATGACTTTATTGGGAGTCATAGATAGGGTGATTTAGCTCTTCCACCATGAATTCAAATCTGGATTCATGTTGCCCTAACTGAAGGAGTGAAGCAAGTATATCCATAGCATCAGTTGCTTTGTTTTTTCTCTAGGGATTTGCTGAAATGTGACAAATGTGAAGTATCATTTCAAGAAATCAACCATTTTCTTGTAAGGTACCAGTTTCTCATTTTTTATTTGATATTCATCATTGACTTGGTTGATTATTAGTTGTGAATCCCCATAGATGTATAACTCTGTGATTCTCCATTCTATGGCTATCTTAAGTCCATTTGTTAAAGCTTCATATTCAACAATGTTGTTTGTACATGGGAACAATAACTTGTAAGAATTAGGAATCGTGTACCCATGAGGAGAAACAAACAACACACCAGCTCCTGAACTATTTTGCATAAAGGATCCATCAAAGAACATCTTCCATGTTCTTTTAGTCATATACATGAGGTGTTCATCTGGGAAGTCAACTTTAATAGGTGCCTTATCTTGTATTGGGAAATCAGCCAATTGATCTGCTATGGCTTTTCCTTTGATTGCTTTACGCTCAATGTACTCTATGTCAAAATTTGAAAGGATCATCATCTACTTAGCAAGTCTACCTATGAGGGCAGCCTTACCTAGTAAATACTTGAGTGGGTCTATTTTTTCTATGAGGTGTATAATGTGTGCAAGCATGTAATGTCACAACTTTTGGGAAGCAAACACAACTGCAAGGCAAGTTTTCTCAATGCTGGTGTAGTTAACCTCATATGAAATAAGAGTGCGACTAATGTAGTATATTGCTCTTTCTTTCCCATGTGCATCAAGTTGAGCTAGTAATGCCCCCAAGAAAGAATTTGTCACTGAAATGTATAGAATAATTGGTTTCCCTAGGATAGGAGGCATTAAAATGGGATGATTTGCCAAGTATTTCTTGATTTGATCTATGCTCTTTTGACAATCCTCATTCCAAACACATTTGACTCCTTTGTGTAAGTTCTTGTTGAAAGGTTGAGCTCTATCTGCCAATTGTGAAATGAATCTCCTTATGGATTGAAGATGTCCTTGAAGACTCCTCATTTGACTAATGTTTCTAGGAGGTGGCATATCTATGATTGCTTGGAATTTTTCAAGGTCTACCTCTATTCCTCTTGTTGAAATGATGAATCCTAGTAGTTTTCCAGAGGTGAAACCAAATGCACATTTTTTAGGATTTAACCTTAGTTGAAATTGTTCCATGCGATCTAGAATGACTTCAAAATCATCTAAGTGTGTGTCTCTTTTCATAGACTTGGCCAAGGTGTCATCCACATAATCTTCCATGCTTTTATGCATCATGTCATGAAAAATGGTTGTCATAGCTCATTGATAGGTGGCTCCTATGTTTTTTAATCCAAAAGGCATAATGTTCCAACAATACGTACCCCACACACAAGTGAATGCAGTCTTTTCTTGATCTTCATGAGCTATCTTAATCTTATTATATCCAAAAAAACCATCCATCAAGGAATAAATCTCATAACCTGCAGTCATATCCACTATCATGTCTATATTGGGAAGTGGAAATTCATCCTTTGGACATGCTCTATTGAAATCTCTAAAATTTGTGCAAACTCGAATGGATTTGTCATGTTTGGAAACTGGTACAATGTTTGATAGCCATTCAACATAGGCAATAGCTCTTATGAATCTTGCACCAAGGGGTTTCTCTAATTCTTCTTTGACTAGGAGAGCTATGTGAGGATGCATCTTTCTCCATTTCTGTTTAACCGGTTTGACAACTGGAGCTATGGAAAAGTGAGGCATGATAAGAATAGTGTCCAACCCTGGCATATGTGAATAATTCCATGCAAATTTGATCTTCTTTTTCTTTAAGAACTTAGTGTAAGCTTCTTTTTCTTATGGTGACAAGGACTGAGCCAAGCGTACTATGCATGGAGCCTCATCTGCACCCAAATTGAATGCTTGTGTTGGTTCAATAAGCACTAAAGATATATCTTGAAAGTAGCTAGGGAGATGATCAAGTACCTCATCCTTAGGTGCCTCAAAGAGGTTTTCATCCTTGGATACGTCATTTATTTTTACTTTTTTTTTGGTTTTGACACCGCCACGCAGTGGTTTTTGCCATCAAAACTCGTATTCTTTTGATGTTCTTTTATTTTTATTTTGTGACTAAGGTACTTGATGTCTGGCTCTGTCATGCTGGTAGCCGATTTACTGGTGGAAGAGACTACGTGTTCAATGGCATTCAAGTAACAGGCTATCTCATAATCATTTTGAAATGTTAAGAGCTCAGGTTCTTGATAGCGTTGGGACCAATAAATAAGGTCAGGATTAACAAGGGGTAAGTCAATGACTGGTTCAAGGTTGTAAATGTGAATGATATCATCTCTAGTGACCGAAGAGTCAAATTCTATTAAGTATCCTTCTAAGCTACCCAAATCGGGATTTGTCCTAACAAGTGAAGAATCGTCCACTAAGGCAATATGTGGGTTCAAATCCTCTAATCCTATACATGACTTGTTGGCTACCTTAGGTTGAGAACTATAAGTGTGAATTACATAAACATCCATGTCAACTATGGAAGGCTCTGAGAAGGAGTCCCAATCATACTCATATGAAATTGTTTCTGAACTTTGACTAGGATGTTTACACCATGAAGGTTTGGTATGTCTTGATGTGGAAGTTCTAGTGTCATCAAGGGTAACACCTTCTCTTTCCATCAAATGAAAAATATTATTTTGTTGACGTTCTCTGAAAGGATCTTCTACATCTGATTCATGTTGTTCTAAGGTTGTAACTATCTCAGGAGTGACTAGACTATCTGAATCTCCCCAAAGAATATTAGTGGAAGGGACCCAATCTTCACACATGTCTTGTTGATTTGTCAAATTAGGTATGTATTATTGTTCATATTCACTAACTGACTCATCAAGGATAGAAGTATTGTTCTCGTTGTGATCTGCAAATCCTAGGCCAACCGTCTTCTTAGAATTGTGTCCAAAAAGAGCATGATCAAGAGGTTTGGCTCTAGCATCCAATCTGTGACAAAGAGGGCCATGTCCAGGATAGCCCATCTATTTGAGAAAAGTATACCCTCTTCCATAATCCTTAGGAGAGGGAGAGAATTTCTCATTAGGCTTGTATTTCTCTTCTCTATAAATCTAGTCTCTAATAATCATCTCTTCCTTCTCATCTTGAATAGGCACTAATGACTCTACAAACATGCCAAATAAAGTCATTTCTGAAGAGGAAGGTCTCATTTCTTCTGAAGGCTTGCCATAAGACCTAGGTAAAAATCCAAGTGATGTGAGGGATTTGAGTTGATACCCCCCATGCCAAGGTCTTCTAGCTTAAACTAGTCTTTACATTCAGCTAAGGTTGTATTGAAGTATTCTTCTTCTGTATTGAGGGGAACATGAGCACTCGCTGAAACCGAGTTAATGGATAAAGTGTTATCCCTAGGTATACAAATATCTATTCCATTGTAAGGTAACTTAACACACTAAAGATAGGTAGATGACACTACTTGCATATCATGAATGCATGGTCTATCAAGTAAGATATTGTACGCAAGGGGGCCAGCGTCAACTATTTGGAATAAAACATCTTTTTCAACAAGGCCAATCCTAATAGGAAGGACAGCCAACCCCTTGGAACTTCTTCCCGCCTCATCATAGGCTTTGATGGTGATCTTTTTCCTGGTATCTATGACTTTTTTAGCATAACCCAACTTTTTCAAAAGACTCAAGGAACAAATATTAAGCCCAACACCCCCATCTATCAATATGCGCCTAACATGGGTTTTGTGGATCATGACCTCAATATGAAGAGCAAGATTGTGTGGGTGGCTCAAAACTCTATCATCATCCTTTGAAAAGTTAAGGTAATGAGGGCTAGCAATATGGTTAACCATGTGTTGAAATTGATCAACATCTAAGTTTTTGGGGACGTTTGCCATGCGCAAAGCATCCTCAAGGGCTTTCTTGTGTATCAGGGACAACTCTAAGAGCTCAAATATCAAAATCTGAGCTGGAGTTATTTGCAAATGATCAACAAGATTATAGATACTTAGGATTGACTTATGGTTTTGAGGTGACATTCTTGGATGTCACTTGCTTAGGTTTACTTGGTTGACTTTAATTGGGTCCTCTAATGACAATGAGACCTTGGCTTTGTGTGACAACATTGAGAGTTTGAGACAAAACTTTAGAGTTAGGACCCCTTAGCACCAGGATGGGTTCTTCATCAAAGATAGGAGGAGATTCCCTGTCTACATCATAAACATAGGGATCTTTGTCCCTCATCATATTGACATTCTCTTCTACAACTTCAAGAATGTTGACAACATTCTTTGCATCTGTGTAAGTGCAATTGACTTCAGCCTTGCCATTCTTAGGTTTAGAGGTTTCCCCCTTCTCATACTTGGGAAAAGGTTCTTTGAATGCCTTATGATCGGCGTTGGTGTTCAATCCATCTACCTTAAGTTTTCCATTCTCAATGAGATCTTGGATGATATATTTGAGTTTCCAAAAAATTTCAATATCATGTCCAATGCCATTGTGAAACTTGCAAAAGGCTTTCTCATCCCACCAATGTGGCTTAAAATCAGGTATATAATGCTTCGTGGGATCTTGAGGATGTGCAAGGTTGTTGGAAATGAGTGTTTTCAAGACATCCAAATATGAATCACCAAGTTTTGAAAATTGACATCTCTTTTTCTTAGGCTTATCTTGGTATCTTGGCTTATTCTCTTGTTGATTAGATACCTTGAGTTCCATGGCTTGAACAGTGCTAGACAAGTGGAGAACATTTTTATCTTTGGGTTGGGATGAGTCTACAACTCTATCATTGACCACTTGTTTGTTCATATTCCAATGTGAGTTCTTTCCTTTATCTTTATTAGGGTTGTTGTTATTTTGACCTTTGTTGTTGTTGTTGTTTCTTTGTTTGGTCAAAATTCCTTGTTCTTTCAAAACATCCTCAATCCTACATGCAGTTTCAACCATGGTGTCAAAGGAATCAAAAACCATCTTCCTAACTTCATACCACATTTTGGGAACCAAGTTTCTAACATGGATGTTAATATTCTCATTTTCGGGGATGGTCCTAGAGTAGCGAGAGCATTTTCATCTCCACCTTTGCAAGAAAGTGACAAAGGATTCCTCTTGATTTTTCTTTAAGTTGCATAAGTCTAACATGGTGAGATATATTGAAAGGTTGTATGCAAAGTTTTGGACAAATCTATGGATGATCTCTTTGAAAGTCTTAATGGGGGGGTTATGTTGGTGAGCCATTCCATCGCTTGACCCTTAAGACTCCATGGGAACAATCTCATGAGGTACAATTCATCTTGATGGAACTCAAAATGCGTGGTATAGAATTGATGCACGTGATCATGTGGATCTCCATTCCCATCATACTTGTCATATTGAGGGATCTCAACCTTTCTACGGAAGTCTTTCATGTTAACACTTTTGTCAAAAGGATTAGGAAAAATTGAATCAAGTGAGAATGAACTCTTGGGTGCCAACATCTTTTCCATCATACTCTTAATTTGTTTGATCTCTTCTTCTTGAGATGGACCTTGCTTCTTAATCTTCTTGTCCACATAAAAGTTGTAGAGGATCCTAGCACCCTTGTTGATTAAACTCTCTAGGAACTTGTCTTTGTTTTTCTCTAAGTATCTCTCCACATACTTCTAGAAGAGTGGTTCTTGTTGTATCTTCATAAATTCAAAACTCAAGCTACTACCCCCATATTGTGAACTAAGGTGAGCATGTTGGGAAGGTTTCTTGAGTTCCTAAGAGGTGTTTGTCTCCTATGAAGATAATGTCTTGAAGCCCTTCTTATTCTAGGGCTAGGAGATCATGAAGGTGTTCTTGAATGTCTTCCAATTTATGGAATCTTAGGAGGGGTGGATGGAGGAGAGTTGTTTCCACCACCAACACACATATTGTTAAATCGATCATTAAGTTGTTGAGCCAAGATTCTATCTTGCTATTCCTGGAAGGCTCTCCTTTCTATCTTCAAAAAGGTATGTCTCTCCAACTCTAGGAGTCTAAATTGCTTTTCCTTTTTTCAGCATGCTCGTCTAGGAAGTCTTTCTTTTCATGCTCAATTTTTTGAAGTCTTTCACTCGTGTATCTTGAAGGTGTTTTGAGTGTGGGACTTGGTCGTGAATGTCTAAACAATTCATTGGTGTATGTTGCATTCAAACGAGTGTCATAAGGTTCATCATCTTGGATTTCATGTTGTGATTGTTCTTCTTGATAGGCTTGCCTCTTACCTCTTTCATCCCTTTGGTATGCATCCAGATATATAGTAGAGATAATGGGGTGAGACTGGTCAATTTTCATGAGAGGAATTTCCAAATGAAATGGTATCTCTATGTCTTTCAAATATGTCATCAAGGCATTTATCCATTTATTCCCTCTCCTGTCGAGTCATTGTGTAACTCATATCCATATCTGAGTGAGAAGATGCTAAGGGTGTACTCAACTCACTAAGGTTACTCTTGGGATCAAACCAAACTTCTGAGTTGTTCCTGGGTGATTGATTAAATATGAGTTCTTTTCCCTTACATTTTTGTCAAGTTTGAACTAAGGTTAATTGGTTAAAGACTACTTGAGGTTGCTTTCCTTGATCTACTTGATATATTATTGTAACTCGCATGAAAGAAAAGGTACTAGATGATAGGATGAACCTAAGAAATGTTGGTACCAAACTAGGATAGTAAAAGCACTCACTTGTCCAAAAGAGAGGTGATAAGATAGAATTTTGCAAGAGGTGTACACCAACACTGCCACAGAGGTGCCCACTGAATGGGTGAATACCCTAACACATATGGATCAGGAGGATAATTTACCCAAGTTATATTGATTGAATTTTAATTTTTATGGAAGCGAATGGACAAGAGATTACTAAAACTCTCCAAGCATGTTATCAAAGGATCCAAAGTTTTATCTTCTCAACAAGGACAGTTTCTAGCTCACCGACTCCAAGAAAGGTCACTCATGAAAGCAAAGATTACTAGTTCAAGAGGTCAAAATGCAAGAATCCAAAGTGCAAACAGGATTCTAACAGTGGGGTAAGTGACCTGGTCTGACTCGGATCAACTGTTTCTAAAAATTTGGGATAGTTTCATGCAAAGAAGTGTTCTCTCACATGAAGAAATAAACAAGCTCACGCAAAAATTGGCAAACTGGGAGGCGACAGGTGCTGACAGAAAGTTGTAAAAAGTTGGTTTTTGATTTGGGAACTCAGTTTTTGTTTGTTTTAATTGACCAACTAGATGCATTAACAAATTTTTATCATTAATCAGGAATGCAAGACAGCAATCAGGGAGTTTAAGCAAACAAATGTTTTAAAAAAATGAGCAAGGGACAAGGCAACCTTGCACATGAACAAGAATAGTGTCATAGTATTCTACTCCCTAAGAACTCTACTTTTGTATGTTCTCAAAATGTTTTTCAGTCATGCACATAGTCCTAGAAAAGAAAAAGTTGGTTGCACTATGGGTCATAGTAATGGTCAACTCTGAAACTCTTGCAATCTCAAGTGGGCGAACTCCAATCCAAGCGCACCGGGGTTCTGACACAGTCTGAGAATTTAATCAATCAGGAGCTGCTGAGGAGATTTGATAGCCCAACAAGAGACCACACCTATGGAGATTTATTCCACAAGGATATTTATATAGCGGTTGTTGCTCCATGGTATGAGTGGCTATAAATACCAGTTGAGGTTCCGTCCACATAGTTTACCCAATAAAGGGAGTGTCCACTATGGTTAACCCTCTCTAACAAGGAAGACTCACAACATGGACCACATGTGGACTTAGTTTGGATTCAAGGGTTCCAAGTTTTTGATGCTCCCAAAGGGAACAGAGTATAATCCTCTAGCCTCTTCACCTCACCCAAACACAACAAACAGATTAATTGACCCACTAATACAAACTCAACAAAGTCTATCTATTGGAAATGATTTATGTTTCTCTCAAGAGAGAACATACTGCCAGTTGCCAAAGACTTGACAATGTTTGAACCTAGAACTGATCAACACTTGCCCTACTTACAAGTGGTTTCATTATCAAGAAGATCTTGAATCCCACTCTCTCAAGATCCACAAATAGTGTTCATAGGGCCTAATTACTATGTGTAATAAATATGCGCTAAAATAAATCTATATTCATTCTTTTAGGGCAGAAATTGAAATGTGATCTATGAAAGCAGAAAATCATCCAAGTAAAACACGCGAGAGGTTCATTTTAATGAAAGGAAACCAAATGTTGTAGAGCTTTAAATAGAATACTTGGTAATCCATGCAACACACTTAGTATATTTTACCTTTTTTTTGGTTTTTGTTGAGCTTTTCCGTGCAAGAAAGCCATGAACTCTCCAACAAGCAAGAGAAGCAAACAAGCAAACAAGATATGCAATGTATACTCAACTTATCCAAACCCTAGGGTTAGATCTAAAAATCAATTGTTAGGAGCAATAATAACCAACAAATAATCCAAATGACTTGAATCATATCATGCATTGAACTATGTGAAAAACAAGTGCAAGCTAATCATTACATGCCCTGTTTTTAATTTTGATTTTTGACCTAGTCAACAAGCTTGGACCTATATGAAATGAATTCGGATCCCAAACCCTAAATGTAGAAAAGAGACCCCTATTAAAAAGTAGAGAGATTTCCAAAAATATTAGAATTTTAAAAAGTTTTTTTCATTTGTGCCCTAGGGAGCCATTTTCCCAAAGTAGATTAGTTTTCATAAATTGACCAAATTGTTAGAATACTTCAGGGATAACAGAGAGGGGGGGGGGGGTGAATCAGTTATCAACAACTTTAAATCTTTATCTTAAACTTATTAATCCAAATTGATACAAAGTAAATGCACATACAGATAACACATCAATTTGGTTACGGGGAAACCAAATGGTAAAAACCCTAGTGGGAATTAGTACCCACAAAGAACTATACTATTTCTAGTGATCCCTATTAAAAGATCTTCCAACCCTGTTAGGAGTTGTACATTACAATGTAGTAGTATAGTGACCTGGTTAAGGGTCGGACCCTATTAGGATTCTTTTACAATAACCCTGTTAGGGGTTTTGGACTCACTGTCCAAGTGGTGAAGGCTACAACCTTTTGGTTATTTGATACACACTATATCAACAAGGTGAACTACTGTTTGTGACACTGCTTGTCTGATCAGTTCCTTTTATGCACCGATGCTTTAACCTCTTGTAAATCACTATAAAAATCTTATCTGTATTCTGAAAGCTTCAACTTCAATATCTATATTATCAACATATGATAAATATAGCTCTGCTGCTTTAACACTCTGCTCTGCTTTTCTAATCTCTGGCTTTTACGACTCTTCTTATTACAAATGACCTTCTATAAGTACATACACCAAGTATGAGTTCATGGGACCTGTTAGACAACTCTTCATAACATCCTTGTTGGCTCTACTAAGCACGCAAGCATAATTACAACCACGCAAGTACTAACTGAATACACGCATCGCTTCACTAAGTTGGCTTCACCAAATTGACCATAACATTGCAATCTTCTTGAAACACGTTTGGTACATTTAGCTTAATATCAAAAACTCATAAATCATCATGAATATACACACACATATCTTGAAGATAGGTACAACTCGATCAACACATTACATACGTCAGCCTTAAACCGTTATTCCTCCAGAACTGTAACCGTCAACAACAGAATTACATATCTTTACTAAAACTTCATATCTGGGTCTCTGTGTATGAACATAGCATAGTAAACATGTCAAAAACATGTATCTATCCACGCTACTCTTCATGTCATCATATGGATAAGTACATATAGAAGTACTGCTCTGTATTATATGTTGTCATAAATGACAAACATACAATCAATCAACTATTCAGAATCAAATCGCCAACAATCTCCCCCTTTGGCATTGATGGCAACATATGATAAAAACAACTTCTATTCATGGTGTCTTCTTTCTTTTACAATCTTCTCAATATCCTCATCAAAGATTCATCTACACTGCTGTAGTTAC
>MU225890.1:732982-751563 GCA_018584345.1 Thuja plicata
TTGTTTTGTAAAATGTATTTCTTGCAAATAATGTAATTAAGTGTGAGTGTACATGTCTATTTGGCATGTTGATGTGTCACTCCACTTGATGTGTCAACATCTTGAATTGTGTGTAAGGAGATCATGGGTGAAACGGTTATGACGGATTCCTATGACATGTAAGAGCTATTTCTAGAAGATTCAATGATGGGTGAAGACATGCAATGACATGTGGCAACTGATAAAGTTGAGTACTATACACTCTTCCACAATCGCGGGGTTCCTATTTTCTCAGAGATTGGTAAAACCCTAATACGACTATCTTTGGAAGTTGCCCTAAAAAGGAAAGCGCATGATATAAGCATTTTTTAGGGTTGCAGGCAGATATAGAAAAAGAGTGTATTGTTGGTATAATTGGGTGCTACTGGATTAGTGTTTATGCGTTGATTGTCTCCTGAAAGAACTTGCATTGCAAGTCTGTTGTAACCATTGTGTTGAGGATAATACATTGTGCAGGTTTTGGAGTGCTGGGGTTTTTTACCGAAAGGTTTTCCCCAGGGTAAATCATTGTGTCATTCTCTATTTTCCTGTATGCATGGTATATGACTGCAATATCATTGTTAAAGTAGTTAACGAATCTGAAATTGTAAGGATTTAAAAGAATTTGCACAATACTTTCCTTTAGAGATTAGTGTAGGAAGTTGTTTCCGCACCTGAGTTTCCTTACATAACCAAGATGGTGAAATACTTTGAGTATGAAAATGTATCAGAGGAGAAAAAGGTGAAGATTTCATGTACAAATTTGAAAGGTCATGCATCCTTATGGTGGGAGCATCTGCAATTGGATTGAAATAAGAAGGGTAAAGACAAGATCAAGGTATGGGACAAGATGATAAACAAATTGAAAGGAAAGTTTATACCTTGTCATTACCAAATTAACATAGTCAAGAGAATGAAAAGTTCAAAGTAGAAAGATAGCTTGGTAAAAGATTACACCAAGGAATTTTACAGATTAGACATCAGATCTGGACATGATGAAGATGAAGTGGAAAGCATAGAAAGATATTTGAATGGATTAAGAAGTTCTATACAAGATGAGATCAGCTTGGTAAAGATGGAAAGCATTCAAAATGCATATTATTTTTCCCTAAGAGTTGAGGATAAATTGAACAAAAGATATGAACAAAGGCAAAGAGGCAAAGGAGGTAGATTCCCTAGAGGAAGAGGTAGATCTTATGGTGAAAATAGTAGATCTGATCTAGACAAGAAAAATCAAGACAAAACAAATCAAGACAAAGGTAAGACCGAGTGGAAAGGTGGAAGCTCATTCTAAGGAAGAGGCAACTACTCCTGAGGTGGTTATAGTAGAAGAGGGTTCCAAGGAACTTGTTACAATTGTGGTGAAGGACATAGATCTTTTGAGTGTACGCATGCAAGTAAGAAAGTGGGTAGTACCAGAAATGCTTTGGTGCAAGAAGAGTCACCGAATGAACCTAAGAAGGAAGCAAAACTAATGGTCAGAAGAATATTATGGAGTGAAAAGAAAGATCCTGTAAGGAAAATTTTGTTAAAGACCAGATGCAGAGTTGCAGATAAAATTTGGAAGGTAATTATTGATAGTGGAAGCTCAGAGAATTTGGCATTGGAGGACATGGTCACAAAGTTGTATTTGGAAAAACTGAAGCACTCAAAGCCCTATCATATTTCATGGATCAAGGATGAGCATACATTAATGGAGAGTGAACAATGTTTTGTGAATCTGAAAATTAGAAACTATTATGATAAGGTGTTGTGTGATATTATGCTAATGGATTGTTGTCATATTTTGTTGGGTAGACCTTGGCAATGTGATAGACATTCTATACATGATGGAAGAGTAAAAAAATATACTATTTTGGTTGATGGTTAGAAGAAAATATTATTACCTTTGGTTGAATAATTTGTTGGAGAGATATGTATATTTGTGAAAGTTTGTTTAATGGAAGGTATACAATTTGTTAAGGATTTGAAAATGAATGATATATGTTATGCTTTGATTCCTAACAAACTGATTAAGAACACAGAAGATAAGGTTCCTGAAGAAGTTGAGAGATTACTCACCGAGTACAAGGAGATCATTTTAGATAATGTATTTGATGGTTTGCCACTGATGAGAGATATTAGTAATTGTATGGATCTAATTCCTAGAGCTAGTTTTCCAAACAAGGCACCACACCAGTTGACACTGAACGAGAATGAAGAACTCAACCGACAAGTTCATGAGTTGTTGAACAAGGGTTTAATAAGAGAAAGTTTGAGTCCATGTGTAGTACAAGCTGAATTGGCACCTAAGAAGAATGGAGAAAGGTGAATGTGTACTAATTCAAGAGAAATCAACAAGATAATAGTTAAGTATAGATTTCCTATACCGAGGATGGATGATATAATAAATTGTTTGAGTGGAGCAAAATATTTTACCAAAATTGATTTCAAGAGAGGATATTATCGGATCAGAATCAGAGAAGGTGATGAATGGAAGAGTTATTTCAAGACAAAAGAAGGTTTGTATGAGTGGTTAGTTATGCCCTTTGGTTTAACTAATGCACCGAGTACATTTATGAGGCTAATGAATGAATTTTTGAAGAAATTATTGAATAAATGTGTGATTTTATACTTGGATGATATTCCAATATTTAGTAAGACCAGAGAAGAGCATTTGATGCATATAAGACAAGTGTTGCAGAGATTGAAAGAGGAAAAGTTGATGATTAATTTGAAAAAGTGTTCTTTCATGAAAGAAGAACTTGCGTATTTAGGTTTTGTAATTTCAGCAGATGGTTTAAAGATGGATCCTGAGAAATTCGAAGCTATACTTAGTTGGCCTACACCTGAGAATGTTAGTGAGGTAAGGTCATTTTATGGATTGGTTAGTTTTTACAGAAATTTTATCATAAATTTCAGTTTTGTTTGTAATGCTATGACTAAGACAATGAGGGGAGATAAAAGATAATTCAAATGGACACATGGAGTGGATAAGAGTTTTGATAATTTGAAACAAAAGGTTATTGAATTACCTCTGTTACCCTACTTGGTTTAATTAAGGTATTTCAAGTTGAATGTGCAAGTGGAAGTGTAATAGGAGCTATGTTGACTCAAGAAGGTAAACTTGTTGCTTTCTTTAGTGAAAAGTTGAATTCAATGCTAAAAGGAAATATATTTTGTCTATGATCAAGAATTGTATGCTATTGTTCAAGCTCTAAAGAAATGGAAACATTATTTGATGCTGAGTGAATTTGTGTTATATACTGATCATAAGGCTTTACAATATTTCCAGGTAGTCAGAATAAGTTGAATCAGAGACATTTGAAATGGGTAGAGTATTTGCATAATTTCACATTTGTGATAAAGCATAAGAGTGGAGTTTCTAACCGAGTTGCTGATGCACTGAGTAGAAGAAGATCTATGTTGACTGAAATGAGAATTGAGGTTTTTGGTTTTGATGATATTAAGAACTTGTACGAAAATGTTCCTGATTTTTCTGAGTAGTGGAGAATGTGCAGAGCATATGTTCCAAATTAACCGAGTAAGTATGAAGACTATTTCATTCAAGAAGATGTGTTGTTCAAAGGTATTCAGTTATGTATATCAAGAGGATCAATGAGAAATAATCTGATAAAAGAAAAATATATTAGTGGTTTGGCTAGATATTTTGGTATTGATAAGACATTGAGTTTACTCAAGGAAAACTATTTTTGGCCTTAGTTGTATAAGGATATTCAGAAATTTGTGAAAAGTTGTGGAGTTTGTAAGGTTGCAAAAGGAGTAAGTTAGAATACTGGATTGTATACACCGATTTATGTTCCTGAGAAACCTTGGAGTGATATCAGCATGGACTGTTCTTGGCTTACTTAGGATAGTAAGAGGTAATGATTCCATATTTGTTGTTGTGGATAGATTTTACAAGATGACACATTTCATACCATGTAGAAAAACATCAGATGCAACTTACATATAGCAGATCATTTCTTTAAGGAGATTATCGGATTGCATGGATTACCGAGGAGTATCATTTCTGGCTGAGACAGTAAGTTTGTTAGCTATTTCTAGAAAACACTTTAGAAGAAGTTGGACACTAAGTTGAAGTATAGTTATACATTTCATCCACAAACTAATGGACAAATGGAGGATGTAAACCAAATTTTGGGTAACTTGTTGAGATGCTTAGTTGGAGACACACCGAGTAATTGGGATTTGATGTTAGCATAAGCAGAGTTTGCATATAATAGTTTAGTAAATAGAAGTACTGGAAAGACACCTTTTGAGATTGTTAATGGAACATAACCGAAAGGTATATCAAACTTGAGAGATATTGCTGGAGAAGAGAAGAGGAGTGATGAAGGTGAAAAATTTGTTGAGTTTATGAAGACATTGCATGAGGAAGTGAAACATAAGTTGGAGTAGAGTAATCAGAAATAGAAGGATAGTGCAGATAGATCAAGAAGACATAAGACTTTTAAAGTTGGTGATGCAGTTATTGTTCATTTGAAGAAAGGAAGGTTTCCTATTGGAAGATATGGTAAATTGAAGATGAACAAATCTGGTTGTTGCAAGATATTGAGAAAATTTAACAGTGGAAATGCTTATGAAGTAGAATTACCCGATGACACAGATATATCACCTATATAAAATATTTCAAACTTGTATGAGTATCATGAGCCTACTGAAGAAGTGACAGTACCGATGATTATCCTAAGAAATAGATAGAGGAAGTTGAGCAGATTTTGAAACAGAGAGTTGGCAGAAGTACGAGAGGAAAGGATTACATGGAATATCTAGTAAAATGGAAGAATAGACCGATTGAGGACTCACCTTGGATTTCTCAATCTGAGTTGGATTCAATTTAGGTTGTACCTATTTCATGATTCATAGAATCATTTCTTTTAACCCCATGTGTCTGATGCAAGATCATCTTGGGTTCTTGGCAATCTTGCATCAACCAAAAATATGTTTGTTTTGGTTTGGTGGCTTGTGGAGATTGCTCGGTAAAGTGCTCGGTAACTTCTTTTCTTAGTTGGTTGAAGGTTTGCAGTTTCACCACTTGATCTTGGTTGCTTGTGTTTTGGTTGGCTTCATTGATGAGGTCTCGGTGGTTGTTCTTGGATGCTCAGTAATTTCACTGACTAAACTTTGTGCTTGGTAGTCATTCTCACCGAGTTGGTTTTCGGACATTAGATCTTCTGGCCGATGTATGCATTTAATTTCCATAGTGTAATTAATGTTGAGGTCTCTCATTGGGATGTGTTTGGACCTAAATCTGGGTCTTTTCTATTTCCTATGTTGGATCTGTAGGATCTTTGGTGCCGACCTCTTTGTGGTCTCTTGTATATATTATGTTTCTATTCTTAGATTTGGGCAGTAGTTTTGGGAGGCAGTTCCTAGGTAGCAAAGTTTGTTAGAAGATTTGGATTGCAGGTATGTGACCTTGCATGTATGAATATTATTCTGTAAAGATCTGAATGTATATGGCCGAAACTAGGAAGGCCTTACAGCCCGACATGTATGATGTTTGATGAAATAAATATAATGTTATGCTTTATTTCTCTCCCTTCTTGTGTTGTTGCTTCCGAGTTGTTTTGAAAGTTGGTTTGGATAGCTAGGAGTGCCTTGGGCTCTGATTCTCCTTACCCTCCTTGTGTTAGTTCCTTAGTATGAGTCATGTTAGAAAACAAGAGAGTCAAAATGGTCTAGCAAGGTTTATTATGCTACTTGACTCTAGAGATTAAAAAGCAAAAACTTAGTTTTCTAAATAATATGAAAATATAAACTGCAATTTATGGGTGTTGTAGCATGCACCAAACACAAAGATTATAAAACAAAGCCTTGGATTGAAAATTAATTTGAACAATTGACTATAAAATGGTTGCTACAATGTGTACCAAAAAAATTATGGTGTAATCAAATTGTACAAACAAGGCCTCATGGTGTCTGCACAAACTATAAACATTGAGTGGAGTGTATCCTACCATGTGAAAGCAATTGAGTACACCTTATTGAGATAAATTTATTAAAGGTAACATGCATATGTCTGAAAGGTAAGCACATCAGAGAAATTAAATGCCCCTAAACACAAGAAAATCAAGAGAGGTGGTCACAAACCATAAAAGATCATATCAGAGATCTAGGTTAGAATGTGCATTAGATAAATCATGTAGATATCAAGTTTGATTGTATAAATTTACCTCATTTTCCAAAGGTAGTGGAAGTACAAGCATAGTAGAATAAGAACACATAGGATGAAAAATATAAATCTTTTTGGGTCAACATAGAATAGACCAAAAAGATAAGATCTCAACACTTTGCATCATCCCTAAATAGACATCATAAAAACACATTTACGATACAACATGTATACAATATATGGAACAATGATGATACAAATAGAGGAATGTCACTATAAGGTAAGTCCCTTTATTTCCTTGCACTAATGGACCAACAAGGTTCATTCAAAGAGAGCTTAAGAAAATAAAAAGACACACCACTGAATCACATCATGGGGAACACATTACATATAAGAAACACACAAAATAATCTACTGCACGAGAGCTAGTCTTACAAATAATATTCAAATCCCAATCTTTCTCAACACCTTTTTGAGAGGGCAGATAAGATAATAGAAGAGAAATAACTACCAAGGTAGGTGGATCTATCGCAAGAATCAAACAAGGATCATGCTCTAATGATGAATCACTATGTGTGTTACTTGGAGCTAGATTCAATTTTTTTGAAAACACGAAGGATAACTCATGTGATTTATATCAACAAATTCGTATATATCATCTGAATCATTAATCTCAACATTATTATGATCATTATCATCCAAATTAATCACAATAGGATATCTTACATGTGCTGGAGATGAAGAAGATTCATTATGCTTAGAAAACTTCAACCTTTGACGAGGTGGATGAAGATAAGGCTCTTTCATAGGTTTAGGTGAGGGTGTGGAAAAAGGAAGCAAGTCAACAATCTGAAGGTTTAGGAGAGGAAACACTTTGGGACAAAATCTCATGAGCCTTGGAACAACATTTTAGTCAACAAACTCTTGCACTATGATTTATTTTATTATGACTTGAATCTTGTGTGGATGAAGGTTTGATATCATTCAACATTGGCTCCTTCTATTCCTTTTCTCTAGGGGTAGAAGGAGGAACAAATGAAACCACGCTAGGCTATGAGATTTAGGATGTTGTACATTTTTCTCTATAGGAATTGAGAGGAGGAACAACGAGATATATGGGTGTAATATTAGAAGTGTGAGGAGGTCAAAGTCCAAGATGCAGAGGCGGACCATTTATATCCATATCCATAGATGATGAAGAAGAAATTGAAGGGCTTCTTAAGGAAAACTTAAAAATCTTATTGGGTTTGTACTTTTGATATAATATGAAGAGGATATCCTCACAAGGTCTCAAAGGTTGGGGCTCACTAGGTCAAAAGTAATCAAGGGTAAAGTTTCCATGATTAGCTAAGGGATGAAAAAGACTATGATGGATCAATATAACTTTCCCATTATGGGGAACTTCAAACATGTATGGATGTTAGAAGGGATATCTTTCATGGAATTGAGCCAAGGATGCCCTCATTTCATAGGAAATTAGTTTGAGCCAGGGATAATAGAAATGGTAACATCTACAAACTTAGAACCAAATTTAATGGGATAATTGAGTAAGAGGGAGGTGCATTGAAGTCTTCATAGAGGTTGACATATATTTTTGAGAAATTTTTTTCCTATGAGCCACATTTTGATTATATTATCTTTATCCATATTCCTAGGCCCGAATCAAGTATTTTTTCCAATTTATTGGCTGAATGAGCATCATAATGATGATGATCACAATTGAAATATGACTGATTGGGGGTCTTTTATTGTGGAAAAATATAAGAACTGCCTCCACTTATTTATAATGATTGATTTTTACACTTACTCCTTGCAACTCCTAGGAATTGTGAGTTTTATTTGGATCACAAACTCTTCAACTTGTTAGGGTTGGTGAAAAATGTAAAAATTACCTGATTTATACTTCTTCTAGCTTTACTGATAGCTATGACTATCTACAAATATTTTTGTAGTATTCTAATTAGTTTCTTTGTTGATAATATTTTCTCCCTTTTTCAAAAATTAGTACTCCAAATAAATTAACATTAGAAAACTTCTACCTACACACTCAATCAAAACATCAAATATATCTATATATTACAAGATATCCAAGCAACATATATAATCCTTGACAAGAACACAATCAAACAAGGAATACTTCCATTTTATAATTACATCATAATAGAAAAAAAAACACAATAATCAAATTATATTTAATCAAATAACCACATCTTACTAAATATCATTTACAATAATCAATATCTAAATATCAAATGATGTATATTCTTAAAAAAAACATTAAATCCACTCATAAAGTTGAGCTTATAGTATGTTAACTTAATTTAGCATTAACTTATAAGAACAACAAATTTGAATATTCAATACATATTCAATCATGAAATGAAAATATATAATCGAACAATAAATATATAATTGCATTCATGACAATGCTCAAATATCACATAGAGATTGTCTTTCAAACACTTGTCAAGCAATTCAATGTTTTGCATCAAACACTAATACACATAATTAAAATGAAGCAAAAATTATTAAATATGAGTAGAAACTTACATATTGTCATCATGTAAATGTTTTTTTATATTTTTATGATAAAGATCTAGATAATCAAATTTGAGAGACATTACATTTCTATAGTCTATTTTGATTAGTGCACTTTATTATTGGATTCAAACTTGTAAGATTTGTTTACATTAAGGTTTTATATGACTCTCTAAGATTCCTTATGAGGATGAGAGAGTTCTAGTATGAGCCAACTCTCTCACCATGATGATAGATTACAAAGTGTGATTCAAAATATTGATGCAAACAAATTACATACAGCTGAATCCAGAAATAAAAGATATTAATAAAATATATGAAGACTGTAAAGTTTTTATAACAAAATCCAATATGTCTATAGAGGGTCTCAATAAATCAACATTAATATTTTGATAAGAATGTCATTTTAGAAAATATTTTATGAAATCAATCTTAATGACCTTTCATAAGTGGGTTACTTTCCAATCATTCTAATTATGAACCATTTGAATAAAATTCACTGGCAAATCCTCAAACCATTGGACAAACCTCTAAAATATTTTATGAAATCAATATTAATGACCTTTCATAAGTGGGTTACTTTTCAATCATTCTAATTATGAACCATTTGAATAAAATTCAATGGCAAATCCTCAAACCATTAGACAAACCTCTAAAATATTTTATGAAATCAATCTTAATGACCTTTCATAAATGGGTTACTTTCCAATCATTCTAATTATGAACCATTTGAATAAAATTCACTGGCAAATCCTCAAACCATTGGACAAACCTCTAAAATATTTTATGATATCAATCTTAATGACCTTTCATAAATAGGTTACTTTCCAATCATTCTAATTATGAACCATTTGAATAAAATTCACTGGCAAATCCTCAAACCATTGGACAAACCTGCATTATATTTGGTTATGAAGAAAGACAACACCAGGTAACTCTCCAAGAATGGATATTCAAGCCCACCTAAGAAATACTTTGCATAGATGTGTGCATCCCCATTCAAGGGAAAATCCTCTCCTTTTAACACTAAGAAACACAAAGGGGTAACATCAGTGGTCACCATTATTGAACACACAAACCTCAAAATTTAGTCTAGACATATAAGCTAGGGTTTTCTATAACAAATACTTCGATGGCCTTCAAAAGACCTAGAGAAGCGCCCTCCATCGCTTTTATCTGGGCTTGGTCGAGGGAAATGCCAGGAATAGTGTCATAGTCGCACGTGAACTTGACGACAGATCCACCCTCTGCTTTGGGGCTCATTTTCAGCTTGCATTGGACAGATTCCCACAACGTCCCCAACTGCCCTCCCTCAATATAGCTGTATCTGTAATAGAAGTTCTCCTCATCGATTTCCTCTGTCCGCTCCTTCACGTAGCTGAAATCCTTGTTCACTGCATGAAAGATGTCACTAAAGATGAGATGAAAGCAGAAATAAAAGATTTAGCAATACCAGATGATAAATTTAGCCATATAAATATTAAAAGATAAGATGAAATATTTAGCAATACCAATACTAATATCAATATAGATGAGATGAAATCAATAGATAAAATGACAAATTAAGCAATACCAATGCTAAAAGATGAGATGAAAGATTTAGCAAATACCAATACCAACATCAAAAGATGAGATGAAAGATATAGCAATATCAAAAAATGAGTTAAAAGATTTAGTAATACCAATACCAAAAGATTAAGATGAAAGATTTAACAATATCAATATCAAAAGATAAGATGAAAGATTTAGCAATACCAATACCAATAGATGAGATAAAGATTTAGCAATATCAATAGATAAGATGAAAGCAATAGATGAGGTGAAAGATTTAGCAACACCAATAACCATATCAGAAGATGAGATCAAAGATTTAGTAATAACAATATCAATAGATGAGATGAAAGCTCCATAAGGGTAGTAGAGTTGGCTTGGGTCGTGGATTTTCTCCCCATAGGTTTCAGGTTTGATTATGAGGTCCAAACTTAACCTATGTACGTGGTTTGTGGGCAATTGTGTACACCCAAGGAAGATTAGTCTCGCCTAATTAGTTCACCCCTTCCTCTCCCTCGCAACTTGGCAGTATGTAAGACCAAAGCAAGGATAGGGTGGGCGTTGGGCTGAATCGTGAACCTACGCATAAGGATATGAGTGCATGGTTAGGCATACCTCCTGAGTTAACAAAAAAAAATGAGATGAAAGCGATAGTTGAGATGAAGGATTTAGCAATACCAATACCAATACCAAAAGATAAGATAGAAGAGATAGATGACACGAATGACATGAAGGATTTACGAATACCACTACCAATAGATAAGATAGAAGAGAAAGGTAAGATGAAAGATTTAGCAATACTAATACCACTACCAATACCACTACCAATAGATAAGATAGAAGAAATAGGTGAGATGAAAGATTTAGCACTACCACTAGATAAGAGATGAAAGATTTACCAATACCAAAAGATGAGATGAAAGCAATAGATGGGATGAAAGATTTAGAAATACCAATAGATGAAATGAAAGAATGTTGATTGTTAAGAAAACAAACCAGGGGTGAAGTCAATTTGGATGACGGTGCCGACGCCTCCATCGCCTTGGAGACGAGTGACGGAAGAGCAGAGGCCTGGAACTTGCTGGGGGAAGAGATCGGCGTCCTTCACCATTGCTTTCCATAGTTTCTTCACCTCCACTGGAGAAACCAGTTCTACACTTACGCTTGTGGCCACCATTTTTCCTTCCTTTTCCAAACACCCTCCTTCTTCTCTCCTTCTTCTCTCTCTTCTTTCCTTCGCTTTCCAAACACACTCCTCTTCTCTCTCTTCTTTCCACCATTTTATAATGCTCGATCAATGTTGATGGGCGGCTCAGATTTTCCATTTTTCCAAAACGTGCCCATGGTTTTCTCAATTCCACAAACAGCGCACACCAGGTCAAAGTTTGAAGCCGCCTCAAAATGAGATCATTCTCATTGATGAATATTAATATTCTAAGTCATCAAGAAAAAATGGGTCTTATTATATTTTGTCTGTGGCGCTAATGCTGACAATGTGGGCTAAAGATGAAAAAAAAAAGATGTTATTGTTATATTCCACTTGACAATTAGCTCACATGAGTATTAGTCTTTCTCCCTTTGGCCGTCCATTGATGAATATTGTTTTGTTTGTGTTTGGGTGCGTTTAGATATTTGAAAATATAAACAATGGAGATATTTAGTTTTATAATTAAAGAATAAGAGATTCATGTAAAAAAATTAAAATTTGTCTTATATATATCAAAGATCATACCATGGTGAAGGGGGTATTCCAAGTTATCCGAAATTAACAACTTCTCTTTTAGGGCCCACATTCTAGATGACTTATCCAAAAGTCGACCCAAAATATCTACTTACTTTTCAGATGTGTGCAAGACTAAGAATAAAGAATAAACAATAAACAATAAACAATAAACAATAGGTGGGAATTGGCAGTGGTCACCATTATTGCCGCTGTCAAAAGCATTGCCACCATTTTATAATCTTGTTGCCACCAATTTTTCTTGGATTGCCTCATACTTTTTGTCACCTCAATCAACGTTGTTGGGCTGCTTAGGTTTTTCACTGTTAAAAAACTGTGATGCCCGGTCAAAATTTGAAGCCGCCATCAAAGTGAGATCATTGTAACTATTTCTCTTTTGTGAAATTCTCATCAATACTCCAAG
The DNA here is from genome assembly GCA_018584345.1 of Thuja plicata. Classification (NCBI taxonomy): domain Eukaryota; kingdom Viridiplantae; phylum Streptophyta; class Pinopsida; order Cupressales; family Cupressaceae; genus Thuja; species Thuja plicata. The sequence goes on from MU225890.1 coordinate 745,352, forward strand.
ACATTGTGTAGATTAATTACCATTTAATTTAACTAATCAGAACAAATCATCGTTGTGCAATTGCTTCAGTGTTCATAAGGAAGGAGCAAATAGAAACTGTAATGTTTGATTTATTTTTTGAGCTTGTTTGTGGATTATTGGTTTTTAGACTTGTTTATAGATTTTTCCTTATATTGTTTCTTTAAGTAGGTGGTTCCCTTCTTGTAACCTATATATATATATATATATATATATATATATATATATATATATAAAGTAAATTTTTGATTTATATAAAATAATATTAATAATTGAGAAAATTATAACTTTGTTTTTGTTTATTAATTGATTTTAAATTTATTTTTGTTAAAAAAATCAAATATATTTTGTATTTATATTTTATTTATAATTTATATTTTATCTTTTTGTAATTGTTTTTTTTTACATATATTGATACATCAAAATCAAACTTGAAATAAATTTTTTAATTTATATAAAATATTATAGATTATTGAAATAAAAAATATTGAATAATTTTATTTGTTTTTATTTATAAGAAAAATAAAACATTTTTCATATTCTTTTGAATTCTGCTTTTTATTTTATAATTTTTTATAAAATATTTTTCTTACATTTAATAAGATAAAATTTTAAATCTATATAAAATAATATAGGTAATTGAAAGAAAAATAATAAATAACTCATTTTTTGTTTCAATAAATAAATAATTTTAAAATTTGATTTTTTACTAATTCTTTTAATAATATTTAAAATTTATATTAATTTGAATAACATTAAATTTTTATAATATTATATTTTAAAAGAAATCGTTATTATAATTTGATCGGTAAATTATGATTTTATTAATATAATAGTGTAAATTAAAGTGTTACAAAAGCATAATTTGAAAGTCCAAGTATGTTTGAAACCCAACATGGAAACCCAAAACCAACCATAGACAGAACCCCCACAATAAACCTAGATACAACTATTTTGGGTGGGAAACATATACAAAAAATTCAACAAGAAACATCTCGCCACCCAAATCCAAAACAAATTGACCAAAAAAACTATACATAGCAAACCCTGTGCCACAGCCTATGTATAGACACACCTCCATGACCGAAAACTTGCAAGGAAACCCTTGTGAAAAAAACATTACAAACCTAGAGACGAGCGGACGAGGTAGAGGGATGATGACCCACCACTGTGAACAACACCACCATGTCAAAGAGAAATGCCACCCCAAGCATCGCCACCGCGTAAGCCACCACAAGAAGTACCATGAACAGAAAGGTGAGCATCATCACCACGAGCATCACTATCACGAGTCACACCACCATAGGAAAAAACACCACGAGTCCCACCATGGGCATAGCTGTGTAAACCACCATCATGAACACCATGAGCACCACCACGAGCCCGAACATAGAAACCACCACCTCGAACATGACCACGAGCCCCACCAGCACGACCACGACCCCTAGCCCTCCTCTACAATTCTATTTCTTCCCACTCCCTCGTCAACTAAATTCAGAATAGGGAAAGGTCCATCTGATTTCTCAAAACTCCAGCGGCCAACATAAGCTCCCAATCGTAGACAAAATCCACCAAAAACACAACGAGTCTCACCACGGGCGTAGCCACGTAAACCACCATCACGAGTGTTACTCCAATTACATATTGAAGTTGTCATTAGTTATCAAGCAGATATAATGGAGAGACGGTAACAGAGTTAGACAGACAGTAACATCTAGTCAAAATAGGATAGTTGGTATATTCACCGAAGTACAGAGTTAACCGAGAGCACTGATCATGCCCAAAGTTAATCAAGTACAGTGATACTCGAGCTGAAAAACTATACCGAGCAGTAGACAACACCGACCTACATAGCATAACTAAACAACAGTATAACTTAAATACATAGTCTACACCGAGCACCAAGAGACAACATTAACCAAGTGGAACAAAGGCCACATAAATGTTAGGATTAGGATCACTGAGAGGGGGGATGAATCAGTGATCTATCAATTAATACTTTTTCTTATTATCTGAATCTTTACATAATGCTTATGTACTGAACTTGAATATCAATGCAAGTAAGATAAATATACACAACACATAACACCATATATGATTACGGGGAAACCCAATGTAGGTGAAAACCCCGGTGTGAATTAGTACCCACAAATATTATGTACTAGTGTCTTATGATCCTTGTTAGAAGATCCTTAACCCTGTTAGGAGTTGTCTTTACAATACATGAAGTACAATGACCTTGTTAAGGGTCAGACCCTGTTAGGATTCTTTTACAATAACCCTGTTAGGGGTGGTGGATTCACTGTCCAAGGACTCACTGTCCAAGAGCACACTACTCAAGTGGTGAAGGCTACAACCTTCTGGATCTTCGATACACATTGTATCTGCAAGGTGAACTGCTGTTGTGACACTGCTTGTCTGATCAGTTCCTTTTGTGCGCTGATGCTTTAACCTCTTGTAAGGCACTACAACAATCTTATATTCACTCTAAAAGCTTCTACTTCAATATCTATATCATCAACATATGATAGATATATCTTTGCTGCTTTTACACTCTGCTCTGCTTTTCTTATCTCTGGCTTCCGCAACTTTTCCCATCACAAATGGCCTTCTATAAGTACTTCCTCAAAGGACATGAACATGTTGGATTTAGGAAACCTTTTACCATGTATCTTGATCACTTACATAACCATGCAACCCTTCATTAAGTCATCTTAACATTAATTATAATTGCTTGACTTAAACCGAATAGACACGTCTTTTCACACAGTCTGCTTCACCAAAATAGCTCTAACTAATTATCCCAGATTAATCAAGTCATGTGCTTTTAACCATAGATTTTTAGATCACTAAAAATTACTAATCCAAAGGCACAAGTCCCGTGGATAAGTGCAACTTCTACGCCAAAACAATCTTTGTCGGCTCTTTCCACGATCTCTGTCCTGTTCTGACATTCACTGGATGTACCTCTTCAACTGGCTGTATCTTCTTCATACTTGCAGATCTGATCATGATCTCTTAGACTTAGCATGTAAACATACTCATAAGCTTATCTTCAAAGGCACATATCATTTGGATAACAAATGACCACACGCTAATCAAAACTATAACAGTTTGTTCCTTGCTCTGTCTTGTTTTCTGTACTTAGCCAATTTCTGATCTTCTGATAATGTGTGCTGACTCCAAAACTTCATATGACTTTGTTTCCATAATTTAAACACTAAATAGAGTCATATACTTTAGTATAGTCAACTTTCCAACAATCTCCCCCTTTGTCATTAATGGCAACAAAGGAATATGGTGAAGTTTCTATCTGTACTTTTATATAAAAATTCTCTATCTTATATCTCCCTTTTATCATATACTAGACTCCATATTATTCATACTCTACTCCCCCTTTTACATTAATGATAAAGGTGCTCAAAAAACAATTCTATGTATTTACTCAGAATACACATCTGGATACGCAATCTGCAACTTCTGGATCTCTTTCTCCCAAAATGCAATCAGTGAATTAACAATCTGTAGATGGGCGCATAATGCATATTATAGCTTCTTCATCTTCTCCAAGTCTGTGCTAGGACCTTGATCATACGATAGACTCCATTTTATATACATTACTTTACTCACCCTTTGATATTATCTTCTCTGCCTTCTCAATCTTATCAATCTACCCCTGATATACACATATTGATATCGGTGGAGGGATCTTCCACAAATTTCCTTATCTTCTCTATCATAGCCTCTACCTCATGGATTTTCTTTATAATGATGGGCACTTAACTTTCCTGATTCATACAGTCAGCAATAATCTTTCTTCCTTTTTCTACAAACTGTTTCAAGGATGCTTGACCAACTTTGAGTGAACTAAGATCAAGTGTAAAGTTTCTAACCAATTCACTAAGCCTCTTCTTCATATACTTCTCTTTTGCAATATCTGATCTATTTTTCATGACTTCTTCAGATTATATACTGCCACTTACTTATTTACTCTCCATGAGTCTAAGTCTGTTATGGGTGTCAAGCTTTACAATAATTATGATGAATTGTCCATCACTTCATTCTTCTCTTTTTCTGCTTCCTTTTCTATGATATCTTAAATTGATATATCTTCTTACTGATATAAAGGCTCTCAGCTTCTTGAGTACTCACAAATGTTTCTTAAAAATTGTCTAGGTTAATATCCATTGCTACCATTGATGCTTCAACATTATCAATCACGAATGTATCCTCCATGTCCTTGGCCATGGGCGCATAATCCTATGGACCTGTCATAATAGTTTTATCTGCTTCTTCAAATGATATTTCAAATTGTATCTTCAATCAATTCTACTCTTACATGAATTCATTTTTGTTGTATTCACACTTAGATTATCAATAATAAGTATGTGCTTCCAAGGATAACATCAGGTCGGCTCCAAAACAAAATCTCCAATGGCTATACTGATATATGTTCTTCCAAGGATAACATCAGGTCGGCTCCAAAACAAAATCTCCAACGGTTATACTGATCCTCTCACATAGAACACTGCTCAACAAGATTTTGACCCATTCCGCTTCATGAAATTCACGTGCTGAAGCATACTGATAAATCGCTTCCGAGATGTTTCAAATATTTTCTTGATATCAATCTCTACTGAAGAATGTAATTGTGATGCTTTGCTACTTGACTGCAAGTTCTAATTTGATTATCCAACCGCTTACTCGATTGTTAAGTAATTTTTCAGCTAATTTTTGAAATAATGTGTCCGCGCTTGGGCTTCGTTTCAAAATTGAATTACTTTGCTTAACAAATAACGATTATCAATCTCCTTTCTTCACTAATGAGAACAACTGTAATGCATTAATAATATAACTGGTAGGGCTTTTATGATCTCCAATCATTTATTCTGACCGCAAGTGAGGACTTGGTGATTGAAAAGTAGATTTCTGCCATTAATACTTCCTGCGTAGACACAGAAAATAACTGTAACTTTCATTCTTTCTCCTAATAACAATTTAGATCGTGTTCTCTTGCATACTTCATCACAATGTCACCAAGCAATTGTAATCCAAGGCGCATACTCGGAGGTGAGTATACCAGCCACGCAGGGGTTCAGAGCTAGAATAGCTCCCCCTAAGACCATGAGGGTCAACTATTCAGAATTAGAAGATGCATCCACTGAGGATGCATCTGCTACCTTGTTCTCTTCCTTGTCCTTCTTTACTTTGACCCATATTTTATCTGATTTAGCTTTAGCTTCCACAAACTTAACTTATCATGATTCTTCAAACAAAGACTTCTTAGGATTCTCTTGTCCTTTTGTTCTTGATCTGCAAGACCCTGAGATGTGTCCAACCTTTCCACATGAATGATAAATGATAGGAGGTCTGATATTCTTCGATGTATTGGTGTGAGTTACCAATCTGCACTGTCTAGCTGAATGACCATTGTGATTACATATCTAACATGTAATTCTCTAAGTACTTCTAGCATTTTTTTGAGGATAACTTCTTTGGTTTTGCTGATCCTGATTTCTTTGATTATTCTGAGTCTTGTTCTTCTGACTTGTTTTGCAATTCATAGCTCTATGACCAAATTTATTGCATGAATAGCAGTAACCATTGAAGGATCTTACCTCTTTACAATTCCTTGCAATATGTCCATGCTTTTTATAGGCATAACAGGTATGGTCAACTAGCTTGCATTCATCCTTAGGTGGTTCAACATTGTCTTTAGTCTGATTTCCAATCTCCTTAATATATGTGATGTCCTTTGGTGCTTTCATCCTTTCTTGCATGTCATCAATCTGAATTTGTGCTTTATTTTATCCTACACCGCTGGTATCTCCTTAAACCTTTTGAGCATACAACTGTGATTCTATCAGATCCTTGCTTGTGTGTAACTTGTCAATATGATTCTTTGCTGCAATCAATTCAGATTCCATCTTCTCTTTGTTGTTTCTTAGCTCCAAGATTTCCATGTTTGCTTGTCTCAGTTCTTCATCTAACTGCTTGTTTTCTTTGACTTGATCATCATAGGCATCCTGATTGTTACATAGCTCTTCATCTAATTCTTCAATCTGATCCTTCAGAGACAAATTTTCTTCATTCAAATTTTTGACTACTTCCCCCAAATCATTTGAAGAACAATTCCTTAATTCTTTTTTCAGTTTCTTGATAAGTATTTGCATGCCTTCAACTTTTAGTTTTAG